>JAKSZT010054304.1:40915834-41078843 GCA_026826555.1 Tolypeutes matacus | reverse complement strand
ATATAGATATAGATATAGATATAGATATAGATATAGATATAGATATATTTGATGCTTACAACTCTGATTAAGAGAACAGAAAGTGGCAGTATTAGAAGATTTTTATTTTGGTGGATACGTGCTGAAAAGTAATAGAGCAAAAAATGATGGCTTGTTACTATTAGGGGAAGAAATTAAATACCTGGTGAAATATATTAATATTGCAGGGGAGGATTTGTAAGTGAGTAGAACTTCTTTACCACATATTACTTTCCCAGATCTGGGGCAGTGGCAGATGCCATAGTTTCCCTTTGTTTTCCAAACTTGGCTTGCCCTTTCCTCATTAATGACCTGTGGAATACTCACATTTCTTACCCACATTTAGGAGAGCTTCTTCTAAATAAGCATCCTATTATGGGTTTTTATTTTGTAGGACAATTTGCAATTGCAGTTATTTAAATGAGTGGCGCAGACAGTAGAACCAAACTAAACTTAATCATTCCGAGTGGATAGCAAAGGATTTTAAAAATTGGCAAATTGCATTGATGGATGCAAATCTTAAGAGTTTATGCAATGGTGACACGGATTTTCAAAGAGCTAATATTTAAGCACCTGTAGATTAATGTTCAGCAACCTTAAAACTGCCCAGGTTGGATAAATTGTTTTCCCATCTGCAATTTTAACTACCACTACAGCTGATAAGTCAAACAAATCACAAACATCTGAGAAAGAGAAGAATTAAGAACACAAGGAGGAGAACTTCTACAGACTGCAACCAACACACCTTTCCCTTTTTTTCTACTGGATTATCTCCAATCCACCTCAAATTGCTGAACTAACATGTGGTGAACCTGGACAACACAGCAGAGGTGAAACTTGCAGCAGTGCATATCTGGCAGACTGCTATTTCACCTGGTATTTTTGGATAGCAGGACCATTGCCACAATTTTGGATCAATTGCTTGTAGTGAGTTAAATGTTTTCCCAATCCCCTGGCACAGGCAGTAAAAAATATCTCAGAAAAGATAGAGCTTATAAAGCAAACTTGCAAGTAACTACTCACTCATTAGCTTTAGATAAGTTTAAGTTAGAGAATTTGTAGACTTTTATTGTTTTATTTCTTTGATTACCTTTGTTCTTCCTCAGAGGAAGCTCTAGCTAATAATTTTGGAATTATTTTATAAAATTCTTATGCTTTATAGTCCAAGTTATACTTTGTTGAGAAAGGTTGAAACATAACACAGAGCTTTCTCTGTGCACTTATTGAGTCTGTCTGACTGTCCTCTACAATGGATTGCAAGCCCCTAGAATTTGGGAACTTTGTCCTGTTCAACTAATATCAGCCACAGTTCATAAGAATCCTTTTCATATTCTGAGGTGCTCAGTTGATTACCATGGGTTCAATTTCATTGAAATTCAATGATGGCAATGTTATAAATTTCCTCCTTTTCCTTTTGCATTTTAATAATTTATGATTCTATAAAAGTGTTAACATATGTTCAAATTAAAATATCATAGTGCAGGATATGATAAATAGTATTAGTACAAATGATAAACAGGACAGAGACTTCTGGAAAATGGTGTTGGACTAGGTAGGTAGGATTCAACTCTCACAAAAACAATAGAGGAAGGGCAAAAAGATGTCTAAGGAAGCTGCTTGGGGGATCTGCAGACCAGGAGAATGCTGGACATCTTTCATGAGGGTGAGGGACAGAGAGACAAAGAAGCCAAAATGAAAACAATTAATTGCTAACTCCTAAGGCCAGGATCAGCACCCATCCCCCATTCTCAAGAGGAACAGCTTGGATAAAACCTGTGGCTCGCTACAGCCACCTGAGAGCAGAACAGATATCTTACTACTTGGAAGGAGGGAGGATGCAGCAAAGGGAAGAGAGTGGTTTCTCTTCAGTGAAATTGGGCAGCAGAGCTTGCTTTGAATCTTGGCTCTGACCAGACCAGAATCACCAGTAAGTGAAAGTGAAAGAAATACCTTGGTGGAAAAATTTGCTGACTAGTGCCATCTTCTGGTCATCTAGGAAACTGCAAGGAGAAAAACTGCTTTTTGGAGTCTCTTGTTACCCAGACCCCTTGGAGAGGATCTGGCCCCCTTAGTGAGTTCCTAGCTCTATTTTGAAAACTTAAGCTGGGAAATTTTAAAGACAGAACAAGTTGAACCAAAAATCAGAGAAGAGTCATGAAACAAAGCAACTAGGCGAGAGAGAAATTGACCATGAGAGTAAATTCACCAACATATTCAGATGCCTAGACACCAGCAAGAAATTGCAAGCCATACTAAGAAACAGGAAAAGATGGCCCAGGCAAAGGAACAAACCAAAAACTCTGAGAAGACACAGGATATAAGACAACTAATCAATGATGTTCACACAAGTCTCCTGAATCAACTCAAGAAATTGAAGAAAAATATGATTAAAGAGATAAAGTGTATTAAGGAGATAGTGAGTGAGCATAAAGAACACTTGGAAAGCCTACAAAGAAAAGTAACAGAACTTATAGGAATGAAAGACATAATGGATGATGTGAAAACTACATTAGAGGCATATAACAACAGATTTGAATTGGTGGAAGACAGAGTTAGTGAATTGGAGGACTGAGCATCTGAACATGAAAAGAAGAGAACAGAAAGAGAAAAGAATGGAAATTTTTGAAAAGGGTCTCAGGGAATTGAATGACAATGTGAAACACACAAACTTACATTTTAATGGTGTCCCAAAAGGAAAAGAGAATGGAAAAGGGACAGAAAGATTATTTGATGAAATAATGACCTAAAACTTCCCAACCCTTATGAAAGGCATAAATATCAATATCCAAGAAGGGCAACACACCTGAAACAGAATAAATCTGAATAGACCTACTCTTAGACACTTACTATTCAGAATGGCAAATACAGATAAAGAGAGATTCTGAAATCAGAATGAGAAAAACCAATGCACCACATATAAGGGAAGTTCAATAAGACTAAGTGCCAATCTCTCATCAGAAATCATGGAGGCAAGAAGAAAGTGGTATGATATATTAAAGGCACTAAAGAGAAAAACTGTCAGCCAAGAATTCTGTATCCAGCAAAACTGTCCTTCAAAAATGAAGTTTAAAGTCTTCACAGACAAACAAATCTGAGAAAATATGTTACCAAAAGATCAGATTCATAAGAGATACTAAGAAGAGTGTTAAAATCTGAAAAGAAAAGCCAAGTTTGAGATTGGGAGAAGAGTATAGAAATGAAGACTATTAGTAAGGGTATATTAGTAAGGGTAAAAAAGACAGACAATTGTAAGATGTGACAATGGAGAGCCAAAAGATGAAATGGACGAAGTATGCAATGTCTTTACAGTAATAAAATTGAGCATTAATGGATTGAATTTCCCAATCAAAAGACATAGACTGACAGAATGCATAATAAAATATGACCTATGTATATGCTGTCTACAAGAGAATCACCTCAGATGTAATGACACAATACAGTTGAAAGCAAAAGGTTGGTTACACAAATAGTAACCAAAAATGATCTGGAGTAATGATAGTGTCAGACAAAATATATTTTAAATGAAAAACTGTTATAAGAGATGAAGAAGGTCATTATAATTAAAAGGGGGCAATTTGCCAAGATATAATAACTATAATAAATACTTATTTATAACCTGGGTGTCCCAAGATACATGAGTGCACATTTCTACTTAGAGCAATTAGGCAAGAAAAAGAAATAAAAGTCACCCAAATAAGAAAAGAAGAAGTATAACTTCTGCTATTTGCTGGTGATTTGATCCAATGTCTAGAAAATCCCCCCAAATTCACAAAAAAAGATACTAGAACTAATAGACAAGTTCAGCAAAGTGGCATTAAGGAAGATTAATATGCAAAAATCAGTAGTGTTTCTATACACTAATGATGAGCAATCTGAGGAGGAAGTTGGAAAAAAAATCAATTTATACTAACAACTAAAAGAATCAAATAATTAAGAATAAACATAACCAAGGGCATAAAGGAACTGTATTCAGAAAATTATAAATCATTGTTTAAAAAAATAAAGAAGACCTAAATAAATGGAAGAACATTCCATATTCATGGATTGGGAGACTAAATATCATTAAGATGTTAATTTTACCCAAAATAATTTACATGTTCAATGCAATGCCAGAAAAAAAAAAAAAAATCCCAACAGCCTTTTTTTGCAGACATGGAAAAACTAATTATCAAAATTGTTTAGAAGTGTAAGGGACCCTGAATAGCCAAAAATGTCTTTAAGAATAACAGTCAGAGGACTCTCACTTTCTTACTTTAAGGCATATTACATAGCTACAGTGATAAAAAACAGCATGGTACTGGCATAAAGATAGACATATTGACCAATGGAACTGAATTGAGAACTCAGAAATAAACCCTTACATTTACAATCAAGTGATTTTTGACAAGGCTATCAAGCCCATCCAGCTGGACCAGAGCATTCTATTCAGCAAATGGTGCTGGGAGAACTGGTTAGATATATCCAAAAGAAAGAAGAGGACCTCTTTCTTGCACCTTATACAAAAATTAATTCAAAATACATCATGACCTAAATATAAAAGCTAGAGCCGTAAAACTACTAGAAGAAAATATAGGGAAATATCTTCAAAATCTTGTGGTAGGCAGTAGTTTCTTAAACCTTATACCCAAAACATGAGCAGCAAAAGAAAAAAATAGATATATGGGACCTCCTCAAAATTAAACAATTTTTCGTCAAAAGACTTTGTCGAGAAAGTAAAAAGGCAGCCTATTCAATGGGAGAAAATATATGGACACCACATATCTGATAAGGGTTTGATATCCATTTTATATAAAGAGATTATACGACTCAATGATAAAAAGAGAAGGAACCCAATTAAAAATGGGCAAAAGACTTAAATAGACATTTTTCCAAAGATGAAATACAAATGACCAAAAAGCACAGGAAAAAAAAAAAGTTCAACATCACTAGCTATTAGGGAAATTCAGATAAAAACTACAACGAGATACCATTTCACACCTTATAGACTGGCCATTATTAAAAAAGAAAATTACAAGTGCTGGAGAGGATGTGGAGAAATAGGAGCACTCGTTCACTGGTGGTGGAAATGTAGAATGGTGCAGGAAGACAGTTTAGCAGTACCTCAAGAAGCTGAATATAAAACTGTCGTATAATCCAGCAATCCTGTTACTAGGAATATATTCAGAAGAACTGAAAGCAAGGACACAAACTGACATTTGCACACCAGTGTTCATAGCAGCATTATTCATAATTGCTGAAACATGAAACCAGCCCAAGGTCCATCAATCAATGAATGGATAAACAAAGTGTGGTATATACATACAATGAAATACTATTCAGCTGTAAGAAGAAATGAAATTGGGATGCAAATGACAACATGGGTGAACCTTGAGGATATTATATTGAGTAAAATAAGATGAGCACAAAAGGATAACTATTGTATGGTGTCCCAAATATGAACTAAATATGATGAGTAAACTCTAGCGTATAGGTTACTAGGAGATAGAATGTGGGTTGAGAATGGAAGCTGATCCTTAAGGTATGCAGAATTTTTAGTAAGATTTATTGTAAAAGTGTGGAAATGAATAGAGTTGATGGAAACACATTATAGTAGGTATAACTAACACTGCTGATTTATAAATGTGATTGTGACTGAAAGGGGTAATCTGTGAAAGGAAGCTAGAGAATAATCTAGGGAATATATAACAGTGATTTTGGTGGCAGATGAAGATTGCAGTGAATAGTATAAGAATTATCTTTGACAAAGTGTTAAGAATAACATGATACACAGGGAGATTACACGTAATGTAATTTATGGACCATTGTTAACAGTAATAGTGTAATATTTTTGCATCAATGGCAAAGAAGATATAATGTCAATACTAAGGGACAGCAATAGGGGAGTATAAAAGAGTACGGGGGGGGGGGACGGATGTGGCTCAAATGGTTGGGCGTCTGTCTCCCATATGGAGGGACCCAAGTTCGATCCCCGGGACCTCCCGGTAAAAAAAAGAGTACGGGATTTTTCCTTTTGGAGTAATGAAAACATTCTAAAATTGACTTAGGTGATGAATGCACAACTCTGTGATGAAAACGAGAGCCACTGAGTGTGCACATTGAATGGATTGTATAAGCATGGTACTGTGTAACACAAGGAATCCAGTGGTAGAATATGAACTGTGGTTAACAGAACAAATATGAGAACATTCTTTCATGAACCATAATAAACATACAATACTAATACAGGGTGTTAATAATTGGGTGGGTTGTAGGAAAATATAGATATGGGCTATAGTGATTAGGAATATTTTAATGATGCTTTTTCATAGTTTATAACAAATGCTTCACAACAACACATGGTGTTGGTGGTGAGGTGATATATGGGAGCCCTGTATGATGATATGCATGTTTGTTTTTTTAAGTTCATAACTTTTACTATACATGTGTTGTTTATGTAAGTGCATACATGAATGATATACTTCAATAACATTTTATTTTAAAAAGAGTACAAAGAAGATAAGGTATATTTCTAGTTGGGGGATCCAATGAACTGTGGAGGATGAAAAAAAATGTCAGCAATAAAATGGACAGAAAGAGACAAATGGAGAAAATCTTATGAGTAAAGACAGAGCTAAAGATCTCAGTGTGTTAAATTCTATATAGACCCTTGATGCTGGAGGGGACATGTGAACACAAAGTTTAGGATACATTTTCAGTGCAAATCAACAGACATTAATTAAGCACCTATAGGCACTGTTGGAAGAGGTGGTCAAGGCTACATCTTCTAGAGTCTTGAAATCGAAGGTTAAGAGTTTGTGTATCTTATCCTGCTTGTAATATACAAGCCATAAAATTCCAAATACCTTAGACTAGTGTGTAAGACACTGCGTCATCTCACTCAAACTCTCCAAGTATATTTTCCATGCTTCTTCATGAACCCAAACCAAATATTACCTATTATTTCTTACATATGATGCTAGCTTTACTGTCTTTTGACTTTGCTAATGTTTTTCCCAAACAATTTTCTTACCTTCACTTCAGCTGGTACAAAATAGAAGTTCAGCTTCAGATATCACCTCCTCTACAAAGCTTTTGCTCATTTCCTCCACAGTTTCTACTTTGGAGCTCATCTAAATTCATACAAAACCTTTTCTATTTTCTTATTTGCATTATGGTTAAGTATGGATCTACAAGATTATAAGAACATTGAGTAAATCTCTGTCCATTTCTTTTCTGTATATACCTCTAGAAATAAGCACGATGTGATATGCACAGGATGGAAACTTAGTAAATATTTGTTGGATGGGTAAATGAATGGGCAGATCAAAAGACATGTGACTTTAGGAACTCTATGAACTTTTTGTAAGGCTAACTTTAAAATAAAATTCCATAGCTCAGAAGTCACTGTATTATGGAAGTACAAAGATCTTTGGGTAATAACAGTAATAAATTAACAACAATTTGGAAAATTGACAGTAGACAGTAGAGACAAGTATATATTAGAAAACATACTTGATGAAATGTATTTTATTATTTCCAAGAAGGGTGTTTATATTAAAGTACAAACTGCATACTAACAAATTGAAGTCAGTTACTAAAACACCTTTTTCATAAATATACTTGTATAAGGTATTTTCTTCAAATTTTCAAGACACAACACAAATCTAAATGAGTTTGAGATTGAAATGTGCCACTAAATAAATACAAATGCCTAATTGGTTCAATTTCAAATTGAGCTGCAAATGCTCTCATTTTACAAATTGAGGACAAGCTAAGTTCATTGTTTTGAAAAGAGAATTAAGAAATTAAATAATTTTATCAAGAAGTACATGGTAGATGTTTTCTAAGTGGAGACATTCTCTTCTACTTCTCCAAATCGTCAGACCGAGACATAATGTGATCAACTTTTTTTCCCCTCCAAATGTGCCTGCCTACAAACCAGGATTAGGAAGTGTACAAGATTAAATACTGAATTAAAAAGAACACATAGATATTTGGAGTCTGATTTAGAGGAAATGTGAAACTCGATGACTAGAAAATAACAAACTTCAATTCGTTCATATTCTATTAGTTTCAGTAGAAGGCAGTTGCAGTTCTTTGAAAGTTGGGCGGGAGCATCACTGAATTACGACAAAGGGAGGACTCAATGAATACTTTCAACACATGTAAAGATGTCAGCACAACTTAGATATGTCCAACTATCTGTCAAGGCTGTGGTATTTGTTGTCAGTTATTATTTTTTGAACTCCAGGGTGCTAAGGGCCTCTCAATTCCTTTCTCCAGGTACTAACCATCTTCTTACTTTGTCAGTCTGCTGAGACAAATACCACACGATGGGTTGGCTTAAACAATGGGCATTATTGGCTCATGATTTCAGAGGCCAGAAGTCAAAATCAAGGTGTTGGCTAGAAGGCTTGCCTCCTCCCTGGGTCTGGAGTGTTCTGGCCTGCCAGCAATCCTTGGGTTCCTTGGCTTTCCCATCACGTTTTGAAGTCCTCTCTTTGCTCATTTGGGTTTCTGCTGACTTCTGGCCACCAGCTCCTCCCTGGAGCTTTCTCTATCTATGCCTAAATTTCTTCTCCTTATAAAGGACTACAATAATGTGGGTTAAATCCCACACTTTAACTAAAATAATAACTTCAAGAGGTCCTATTTACAATGGGTTCACACTCACAAGAATGCCAATTAAAATTAGTAAACTTTCTAATTTGGGCTTCATTGTACAAGTCACTACACTATCTCATAAAAGCCCAAAACACGTGGATACAGATGTAGTCAGACATGCTGTGGGTGAGCAGAGCACCACTGCCCCTCTCTTCATAGTCACAGAAGTTAGAAATGGAGGACACTCAGCAGGTTAAAGGATGCAACCCCTGAGGTTCTGAAAGGTGGGGTGAGTGACTTGCCCCAAAGGCCAGAATTGCCTAAAGACAGAGCTGTTTTTTGGCTGGATTTCCAGACTAGGTTTTAGGAAATATGATTATAAAAGAGAAAAATCAGCAAAAAAGTGTAAAAGAAGAGTAACTGAACCAAAAAAGAAATGGGTATGTTTATAATAGACAAGGATCAGAATTTTCAATGCCTAGTGGAGACCTGGTGTGGTGGTTTGAAGCTGTATGTAACCTAGAAAAACTGTTCTTAAATTTAAACCACTCCTGTGAGTGTGAGTCCATTGTAAGTAGGACCTTTTGATGAGGTTACTTCAGTTAAGAAGGAAGTATGGCCCACCTCAATCAGGATCGGTATTAATCCGATTACTAGAGTCCTTTCTAAGAGGAGTGAAGTTCAGGCAGATGGAGAGAAAGCGACAGGAAGCAAGAAGCTGAAATGAACGGAACCCAGAAAAGAACGGAGAGGCTGCCATGTGCCTTGCCCTATGACAAGCTAAGGACGAAGAATTGCCAACAGCCAGTCTCAGAATGCCAGTCTTCGGGGAGAAAGCATCACCTTGATGATGACTTGATCTGGACTTTCTTTTAGCTTCAAAACCATGAGCCAATAAAATCTCATTGTTTAACCCAATCCTGAGCAGCCTAGGAAACTAAAACAGCCGGCAAGAATTTTTATCTCTTCCTTTCACTCACATGGTTGTGTCCCATGTGATGGATGATGGGTGTAACTGTTAAATAGTAACCATACTGTTCTGGGCTGCAAGGGAGAATGTTAACAGTGAGACACAGAAAATGTCCTGCTACCTATGTTTCAAGGTATAATAAGTGGCACTTGTTCAACTAAAACTTAATCAGTAAGTGTTGTTTCCTACCAAAAGGGCAGAGGATAATGTTGCTTCATTTTATCTGACAATTTGAAAGATTGGAGAAAAAATTAGAAGGAATGATATATGTCCATTCATTATTAAAATCATCTCTTGATTGCTTATTAGGGTGCTCTGGATTTGCATCTCAGTACTTTCTAATCCTTGTAGGTTGGAATCCAGGGACAAAACAGCTTCTCTCAACTTCCAGAGACTAGCTTCCTTTTGGAGGGACTTTTTTCAAAAAGGAATTCACTGTTCAAGGAGGCATCTCCACATTGAAGCCTCCCTTTTATCTAGGTACCAATTGTCCTTGGGGGAATTTAGGTCACTAGGATAGAGTAGTTCAAATAAAAATAATTTAGATAGGATTGTTGAATAATCTATGATTTATTTCTACAGAATATTTTTTGTCCCTCCTACTTCTATTTCCATACCTCACCAGCCCCACCCCAAGATAACGTGTTTTTTGTAGCATCCCTGCCCTCTCACTCATCTTGCCTACCTAACCACCCTACCCCACCCTAATCACCAGCTTTTGTAATACAATGGTTCCTCAAAGCTATTCCTCATACCATACTCATCAGAACCACTAAATAAACATGTTAAAAAGCTTCCCAAGCTATACCTGAACCTACTGAATGAGATTCAAAAGTCCACTAGCAGCATTTATTAGATTTTTATGACTCTACTCACAACTTTAGGAAATGAATAAGAATTTCTTTGGGATGGGAGATTTTTCTAAAAAAATAAGTTTCTATTATTATTTTTTTAAATTTTAATTTGGCAACCGAACCTGGGACCTCCCATGTGGAAGGTGAGTGCTCACCACTTGAGCCACTTCTGCTGGTAGCTCATGGTGGCTCATTCCTGTTAGGAGGCACCAGGAACCGAACCTGGGACCTCCTGTGTGGGAGGCAGGCGTCCATTTGCTTGAGCCACATCTGTTCACTGGGGTGGGAGACTTTGCATTTTCTTGGAGGCCACTAAATCTAGACAGAAACAGAGTAAACAATTTTCATAAATATGTGTCCCTATAAGACTTACCTTGTCCCTATTATTTTTTAAACATGGAAAACATGTAATAAAAAGTAGGCATTCCTATGGGATTTTCTTGAATAAGTCTTGAAGGTAAGAAAGGCTTTTATGGAATCTAATTTCCATTTATGTTCTGATTATAAAATACCTATTAATCAACTCAGGCATAAAGTTCAAAGTGGGTATAGGGGCTCAAATATCTAAAGTAATACCTTGATCTAAACTTACAAAGTATACATTGTATGGGTAGAATAAATTATTTGCAATCGTCATATGACAGTAATATTAGAGTAGATGGTTGGCACACGGAATTATAGAATTTGGTCACATTTTTAAAGACCATTTAATTCAGTGATTTTCAAAAATGTCTAACAGTTGATGTCATCTTTTTCAAATGAACTCACATAAAACATGATATAAAGTATTAACAAAAATAGAGTTATTCTTGTTGAAGCAGGAAAGGGAGAGTAAAATCCGTACTTTTACAGGACAGACAATTTAGGACAGGAGAATTTTTTAGTTTACACAAAGCTCTTTTTTGGCAATTGAATCATTCCCCCCACAAAAGACATGTTTAAGTCTTAGTCCACATTCCTGTTGGTGTGAATCCATTTGATGTTGTTATTATTAGTTAAGGTTAGCTGAATTCAGTCAGGTGGGTCTTACTCCACATGACTGGAAACCTTATAAAGAGGAAATTCAGACACAGTCAGTAGAAACTAGAAGTCAGAAGAAGCAGGAGAGGAAAGAGAGATCATTCTGTGTTGGAGGACTGCCGTCACCAGAGAACGCTACTGACCGCAAGAGAAGGCATGGCCTTGATGACTTCTCAACTTTGGACTTCTAGCCTTCAAAACCATGAGACAATAAATGCTTGTTGTTTAGGCAAACCCATTGGTGGCACTTGTCATAGCAGCACTGGGAAACTAAGACACTAATCAATAAGCAGACCATGAATAAAACACACATTATTTGATTCCCATATAAATTTCAGTAAATGGTGTCTCATTAGATACTTGTGTCCAATAAATTGTGATGACTCTAGAACAGAAACCTGACAATAAAGAAAACTAAGTCATTTAGATTCATCAATCAAAAACAGAATAATTCTAGATTAATTTCACTTTACAAAATGACAAAGTAATCCCAATTGGATTTTGTGTGCTGGCCTTTTAACTTTTAGCTCAGTAATTTCCAATGATGGGCCATGATATGCTGCTGGGTTGAAAATACTTGATAGGTAGAAAAATAATTTGTTACTGCTTAATATAGTACTTAAATGACTAGCATATTATACATTATAAAGGTATTTGTTTTATGGACATGCAAAAATATTAAATTAGAGTAGATTTGAGGATGTTCTTGTAACCCACTCACATACAGTGAATGTTCTTTCTTAAAGGAAAAGAAGGGTGTATAACAGTGCTGCGAAGGAGCTGCCCGCAAGAACAATTGCAGCCTCTCTGATCTTCCACAACATAGAATGAGTTAACAATACTGATGCATCAATAACTGCTATTCTCATAAACTCCATCTCTAATATAAAAGTATGTTCTTGGTTTATTTTTAAACCCAGTCTGGCCAATGGACAGTGATGTGCATGTGATGCTCATCTAACGGGAATGTGAGTGACAGCCCTGTGGCTGAAGCATTTATGTCAGAGGGCTGATTCTTTGTTGTGGTAGGATGTACCAGTAAATACAGAAAGCCAAACATGTTTGCATGACATCCTATGTCCCATTTGGCTAAAAGAATTTCCCTGAGCCATAGTCGTAGACTGTTCTGAGTCAAGTTAAGGCAGCTATTAATTTTTTAAATGCAACAAAATATGCCCCAAGTATAGAGAAAGTGCAACACAGCTCCTCAGCTACTGAACTCAACTGCCAGCAACTTTGGACCTTGAAAACAGCTCTTCTGACACCACCTGACAGGCTGTGGCAGGTGGCAGAGGGCACTGTGGAGGTCCTGGAGAGAACACACACTGGGGCTTTGGCTCTGCTCCAGCAACACAAGCCAAGTCAAAGGGTACCTGCTCAGTCCAGCAGTACTGCTGCCACCTGTTTCCCAGTGCTTAGACTCTGGAGTAGCTATGGATATGGCGGTCACAATGATTATGCCTGCAAATATAATTTCTTTCCCTCCAATCTCTATTCCTGCTTGAAGCTCCCCTGTGGTAGAGGTCCCACAATAGCTACTATGAATCAAATTCTCATATTGCAAAGTAACTCAGTTCCCCATTTCCCATTCCAACTACCATTTACAACTCAAATTTCCGCAGGGCTAGATATTAAGAGAAATCTCAGAGAAGTAATTTTACCTTGCTGTGAGTGACTAATGAGGAGGATTTCTGGACTCTCTAGGGACACTTGATTTTCATAATGGAAATTTGTTAATTCAAGTGAATTGCCAATTAAGAAAGAAAGAAAACGTAAGAAAGAGGGAAAGATCGTTTTCCTACAGTATACAAAATACTGTCAGGAAGGGAGACTTCTATACACACTAAACATCATTAAGCTTTATTCACATT
This sequence comes from Tolypeutes matacus, assembly GCA_026826555.1. NCBI lineage: Eukaryota > Metazoa > Chordata > Mammalia > Cingulata > Chlamyphoridae > Tolypeutes > Tolypeutes matacus. Next base: position 41,065,527 of record JAKSZT010054304.1, on the reverse strand, counting down.
TATAAAAATTTAGCTAACTTTCTGGCAATCTGGCAATATTATTATACTGAAATGGAAACAAATTTCAGAATTTTCATGGACTCTGAAAATAACCTCACTGACAATTTACTTTCTATATTTAAAACAAAGTTTATTTTGTCCCATTTGTTGGATGTTATAAAGGTTAACTGAAGAATATTTATATAACTTTTAAATATTTTTTATTAAAATGTTGAGACTATGTTATATATAAATAACATAGTATAGTCCATTTAAGATTTTTGGCTGTTCACACTATGTTAATAATAGATTAAATACTTTGTTTTGTTTTCTTTTGCCTTCATTAGAATTGTAATAACACTAAATATTGGTTGGCATCATAGGCTTTGGAATTGGACTCCATGGGTTTAAATCTAAGCTCTCCTACTTACTACATATATGATTTTGTATAAGTTACTTTATCCTCTCTGTGCCTTAGTTTCCTCCTGTGTAGTAATAGTACCTACCTTGTAGTGTAGATGAATTATGAGGGTTAAATAACAATGCACAAGAAGCATTATCACAGAATTGGCATCTTGTATATACCTTATAAGTTCTAGTTTTATTATTATTATTATCTCCTATAGACCTCCTATATGTCAAAAAAGAGATTTCATTTAATGTTCAAAGTCATTAATGTTGAGTATATATAAAATGACCTGAAGAGAAGAAGAACCTGGACCAGAAAATAACAGCTAAGAAAATGTCATGATATATCCACAGGTACTTTCAGCTTTCCAACACCTAAACATTAATGCATTTTCCATTTCTTGTTATTATACTAACGGTTTATAAATAAATACACAATAACCTCAGAGGGAGGCCTGGCATGTCCGGTTTAGGTAGTAGCCAGCTGGGCTGAGGGCTGTTGGCTTTGCGTCAGAAGCAAACTCCCCCATGCTGATCATTAGCTGCCAGGAAATGCCTTCCTTATTAGTCATTATTGCCTGAGGATTTTCTACTGATAGGGTGTTAATTCTGTATGAAGTGCTATAATTGCAAAGCTGGATTAGGAGATTTGTACTGTACTTCATTATTCTACTTTGAAATCCACCACTGAAATGATAATTTTGTCCAAGAAAAAAATATGTAATAACTTTCCGAGAGTTTTCAACGTGTGTGCTGGATTTAGTTCTACAATTAAGAGTAGAATCAAGTAAGTATGGAACTAGAATTTTAGCGATTCATTCTATCAATGGATGCATTTATTGAAGGCCTACTATGTGCCCTAATAAGAATAAGTCATGGTTTGTTCATTCAGAAACATTTGGCATGTATAATCTCAGAGAGAAAAAACTATGGGATATAAAACAATAAAAGAAATAACATTATTTATGTCGTGAATTTGCACTGCTCTAAACAGTACTATTTTTAAAAATTGCTTGGTAAACAAAGACCTCTGAATTTAAACCATGTATTTGAACATGGTCAAATATTCAGCAATGACATTTGAGAACTTCAAACTCTTACTTCTAGTGTTCCACTTGGGAGCTGGGATTGTAGGTGTTTCTTTCTTCCCAAAGCCACTTGGTAACCAGATCACAAAACAATAAAATGCTAAAGAGAAAAACTTTTAGAGATATGAAACTTTCCTGCTATAAAATTAGAGCATCACAGGAATACCACATGAAGGCAGCCAGTGGGACAACTGAGGGTACTCACTTTAGATACTCTTTATGCAAGTTTTACTAAGTGTCACTAGGAATAAAAGGTGCCCAATAAATGTTAGACAAATAAGAAGAGGAGAAGAAATAATGGGGGTGGGGATGGGGAGCCAGCCTGTACAAAACCGCCGGGCCTTCCCGTGCACCGTGTTCTAGGCAGGAATTAACCATGTAAGCTCAGCAGGAAGGGAGCCCGTCCTGCAAAGCTATTCTGATTTCCTCTTGATGGTTTACATGTTATCCTCAAAAAGCCATGAGCAGCTCTAAAATAGGCCTCACCTTGAGCTTATTAACTTAGTTTATAAGTTAAGCTAAGTTGAATATAATGTCTTCACAATATCATTGATTATTGATAGATTGAAACTCAATTTCTTGGTTTGATGGGTACTGTATTATGTGTAATGCCTTTTAGGAACATGGTTGGTCCCCAAACATATTTGAAACTCTGTAATCACTAGCTGTGCTTTAGCAGAATCTAATGAATAGAACAATATCTGTTCTGTCCAGGTAATTTCTTTTATAAACATTTAAAACTGTAAGTTTTAGCCAGTAAGAATATTTTCTCTTCTTGATGGTTTCTAACCTTTAAAGTTGTGATTCAAATTATATGCTGATTGTGATGGCTTTTAACAAACTTCTTAAAATTAAATGTAGTGGTCAATCTTTTACCTATGGTAGTGGGGCACAAGAACAACATAGCTGAACTTCAGAAAATATTCAGCCAGGTTTTATATTATAGGTTTAACTTCCTCCCCAGAGCTTTCAAGTGAAAAAAAAGGAGACTCACATTTCAGTACTTCTCCTTACGCCTTCCATGCCAAAGGACTTGTTTGCAATAACGTGGTTCACAAAATGGCAGTATGAGAATAAAGAAGTATGGATGACAGACAGACCTTAGAGTAGCCTCATGTCCACTGTATAGTGCCCTGCCTTTGCGTGTGGAAGGGATCTGCAAATTGCTTCTAATCAATAGAATTTGGCAAAGGTGATTTGTTATTACTACAGTGATTTCATTATGTTATAGAATATTCTGTCTTAGAGTCAGGAGTGAGAGATTCTCCTTGCTAGGCTGATGGCATGGGCTAACATAATGAAGACGACCACATGGAAGTAGCTGAGGGTGACCTCCATAACCTGAGGGCAGTCCACAGCTGACAGGCAGCTGTAATCCCATCCCAAGTCACATAGCCACAAGGAAATTAATTCTGTCACCATCCCGAATGAACTTGAAGTAGATTTTTTTCACAGACGAACCTTCAGATGAGAATGAAGCACAGTCCACATTTTCACTACAGCCTTGTGAGACTCTGAGGAGGGGATCCAGGTAAGCCCTGCCCAGAATTTTGATCCACGAACACTGGGAAACAATAAATGTGTGTGTGTCTTTTAGGCTGCTGTATTTATGGTAATTTGTTACACAGCAATAAAAAACAAATACAGATTTTGGCTTCTGAAAGTGAGGTGCTGCAACAGAAAATATCTGAAAAGGTGAAGTGGTTTGGGATTGGCCAGGGGGTAGAGGCTGGAGGAATTTTGAGGAGCATGAGAGAGAAACCTAATTTGCGTTAATAGAAATCTGAATTTTAGAATGCTGATGATGTTGTATCAGAAGGAATTGAGGGGCATCTTATTGGAAACTGTAGGGTTGGATGTTCTTGACATGTTGTGGCAGAAGTCTTAGCAAAATTGTATGCTGCAGTTATGTGGAAAGCAGATCTTGAAAGTTGTATATGTAACTAGGGTAACTATGGAGATTTCCAAGCAAAGCACTGAGGGTGATGCCTGGTTTCTTCATTTTATTAAAAAAAATTATTATAGAAGTTGTAGGTTTACAGAAAAATCATGCAGAAAACAGAGTTTCCATATAGCGTTCACACATGCAGTGTTCCCTATTATTAACACTTTCCATTAGTGTGGTAGCTTTGTTGAAATTGATGAAAAATATTATTATAATTAACCATAGTCCATAGTTTACATTAGGGTGCACTGTTTGTTTTGTACAGTACTAATTCTTAGTTTTTGTTTTCAATTTCCCCTTTTAACCACATTCAAATATATAATTCTGTGGTGTTAATTACATTCACAATGTTGTGTTACCATCAGCACCATCCATTACCAAAACTTTTCCATCACTTCAACAGAAACTGTACAAATTAAGCCTTAGCTTCCCCATTCCATACTATCATCTCATATCCCCATCTCCATACTCCCTGGTAAAATGAATTCAAGTTTCTGACTTTATGGATATACTTATTCAAATTATTTAATATCGGTGAGATCATACAATATTTGTCCTCTTGTGCCTGGCTTATTTCTCTCAACATGATGTTTTCAAAGTTCATCCATCTTGTTGCCTGTATCAGAACTTTGTTCCTTTTCACAGATATATAATATTACAATGAATGTATATACCACATTTTGCTTATCCATTCATCTGTTGATGGACATTTTGGTTGGTTCCATCTTTTGGCAACTGTGAATAATGCCACTATGAACATGAGTGTGAAAATATCTGTTTAAGTCCATGCTTTCACTTCTTTTGGATATATACCTAGAAGGGGTATTGCTGGGTTATGTAATAATTCTATGCTTAGCTTTCAGAGGAAGCTCCAAAATGTTTTCTACAATGACTGCACATTTTACATTTCCACCAACAATGAATGAATGTTTTTATTTCTCCATTACTGTCCAATCCGTGTTATTTATTTATTTTTAATAGGGAGCCATTCTAGCAGGTGTGAACTGGTATTTCATGGTTTTGATTTGCATTTCTCTAATAACTAATGATGTTGAGCATCTTTTCATGTGCTTTTTTGTAATTTGTATATCTTCTTTGCCCATTTTTTGATCAGGTTATTTGACTTTTTGTTGTTGAATTGAAGGATTTCTTTTTGTGTTCTGGATATTAAACCCTTATCTTATAAGTGGTTTCCAAATATTTTCTCACATTCTCTAGGTTATCTCTTTACACTCATGATGAAATCCTTTGATGAAAAAGATTTTAATTTTGATGCGGTCTCATTTATCTCTTTTTCTTTTACTGCTTATGCTTTTGGTGTAAAGTCTAGGAAACCTTTACCTAGTACAAGTTCCTTAAGATATTTTCCTATGTTTTCTTCTAGGATTTTTATATTACTGGTTCTTATATTTAAGTCTGATCCATTTTGCATTAACTTTTGTACCTGGTGTGAGGTGGGGATCTACAGTCATACTTTTGCATATGTATATCCAGTTTTCACAGCACCATTTGTGGAAAGGGCTATTCTTTCCCCATTAAGTGGACTCATCAAAAATCAATTAGCCATAGACATGATGGCTTATTTATGAACTCACAATTTAATTCCATTCATCTATATGTTTTTATGCCAGTACCATGCTGTTTTGATTACTGTGGCTTTGCAATAAGTTTTAAGATTAGGAAGTTTGAGTTTTCCAACCTCATTCTTCATTCTTCTTTTTCAAGATACTTTGGCTACTTTGGGCCCCTTACACTTCTATATAAATTTGGTTTTTTCATTTCTGTATAGAAGGCTGCTGGAATTTTTATTGGGATTGAATCGAAACTATAATTTGCTTCAGGTAGAACTGACATCAATATTTAGTCATTCAATCCATGAACAGAGGACATGCTTCCACTTATTTAGGTCTTCTTTTATTTCTTTTAGCAATGTTTCCCATGTATAAGTCTTTTACATCCTGGGTTAAGTTTATGCCTAGATATTCAGTTGCTTTAGTTGCTATTGTGAGTGGAATTTTTCCTTGATATCCTCTTAGATTATTCATTAGTAATGTAAAGAACACTGATTATTGCATGTTGATATTCTACTCCACCACTTCACTGAATTTGTTTATTAGTTGTAATAGCTTTATTGTGGATTTTTCAGGATTTTCTCTACATCTGCAAATGGGGAAAGTTTTGTTTCTTCCTTTCCCATTTGGTACCTTTTATTTCTTTATCTTGCCTAATTGCTCTGGTTAGAACTTCCAGTACAATGATGAATTAATGGTGGTGATGATGGGCATCCTTCTCTTGTTCCTGATCTTAAAAGGAAAGCTTTCCTACTATAACCATTGAGGTTGGCGTTTTCTGAGTGTTTTTCATATGTATCCTTTATCATGTTGAGGAAGTTTGCATCTGCTCATATTTTTCTAAGTATTTTTATAAAGTAGTCCTGAATTATATCAAATGCATTTCTGTATCAGTTGAGATGATTGCTTGTGTTTCTTCCTTCTTCTAATTAATGAGTTATATTATATAAATTGATATTCTTATATTAAACCACGTTTTCATACCTGGGATAAATCACACTGGATCACAATGTACAATTGTTGTAATGTTCTATTGGATTTGGTTTGCTAGTATTTTCTTGAGGATTTTTTCATCTACATTCATAAAGCATATGGGTCTGTAATATTATTTTCTTGTGATATCTTTATCCTGCTTTGGTATTAGGGTGATGCTACCCTCATATTGAGATAGGGAGTGTTCCTACCTCTTCAATTTTCTGGAAAAGTTTGAGCAAGATTGATGTTAATTCTTCTTGGAATGTTTGGTAAAATTATTTGTTTGATAAAGTTATTTGTTTCTGTCTTTTTTTTTTTTCTCTCTCTCTCTCTCTCCATCTAGCTAAAGTTATGTCAATTTAATTAATTTTTTCAAAGAATCTCCATTTGTTTTCATTGCTTTTCTCAGTTATTTTTGTTTTTTATTCTGTATTTCATATATCTCCACTCTAAAATTTGTTATTTCCTCCTTTTGCTTGCTTTGGGTTTAGTTTGCTCTTCTTTTTCTAGATTCCCCAGTTGTGAGGTTAGGTGTCTGATTTGAGACTTTCTTCCTTCTTTTTTAAAAATATTATTATTAGAGAAGTTGTGAATTCACAGAACAATCATGCATAACATACAGGATTCTCAATTATGGGAATTCCTCTTTTTTAATGTGAGCATTTAGAGTTATTAGTTTCCCTGTCAGCATTTCTTAGCCGCATCCTGTAAGTTTTTGCTTGTTGTGCTTTTGCTTCCACTTGCCTCAAGATATTTCCTAATTGTGATTGATTCTTTGACACAACCATTGTTTAAAACTGTTGTTTAGGGGGATGGATGTGGCTCAAATGGTTGGGCATCCATCTCCCATATGGAGGGACCTGGGTTCGATCCCTGGGACCCCCCGGTAATAACAAACAAGCAAACAAACAAGAAACTCTTGTTTAATTTGCGCATATGTGTGAATTTTCTACATCTCCCTCTGTTATTGATGTCTAGCTTCATTCTATTGAGGTCAGAAAAGATACATTGTATGATTTGAATTTGTTTACACTTATTGGGACTTGTTTTGTGACCTAACATATGGTCTATTCTGGAGAAAAATCCATGCACCATAGAGAAGAATATGTGTTCTGGTACTGTAGGATGAAGTGTTTTATAAATGTCTGCAGGTCTTGTTGGGGTATAGCATCATTCAATTCTTCTATGTCCTTATTGATCTTCTCTCTAGATATTATATCCATTATTGAAAGCAGTGCATTGATGCCTTTCACTATTAATGTAGAACTGTTTATTTCTCCCTTCAAATCTGTCAATATTTGCTTCATGTATTTTTGGACTCTGCCATTAGGTGCATATATTAATAATTGCACCTTCTTGTTGAATTGACTGCTTTATCAGGATATAGTTCTTTGTTCCTAGTAGCAGTTTTTAAATTAGTCTACTTCATCTGATATAGTATAGCTACTCTAGCTGTCTTTTGGTTACTATTTGTGTAGCATGCACTTTTTTTATCCTGTCACTTTCAACCTACTTGTTTCTTTGAATTTAAAGTAGTTTACTGTAAACAGCATATATTGTGTCATGCTTTTTATCCAATCTGCCAAACTCTGTCTTTTGACTGGAGAGTTTAATCTATTTACATTGAAAGAAACTACTCATAATTCAGGACTTTCTTCTGCCATCTTGCTCTTTGTTCTTGTTAATCTTACACTTGTTTTGTCCTTCAGTTCTTCTGTTAATGCCTCCTTTCATATTTGTTTGATTTTTTTTTGCATTAAACCATTTTTAGTCCCTTCTGATTTCTTTTTGTATATATTTTTCATATATTATCCTTTGTGGGTATTATGAATTTGAATATGACATCCTATAACTACAACAATCATCTTTGATTTAATATCAATTTAACTTCAGTAGCATACACATACACTATTCATGTGCCCTCCCATCCCCCCACCTTTTTGTTGTACTTCTTACAAATTATATCTTTAAACATTGAATATCCAAAAAAAAAAAAAAACAGATTTATCATCACTTTTTATACATTTGCATTTAAGAAGCAAAAAGTGGTGTTACATACAAAAAATACAATACTATATTATTGGCATTTATAATTATCCGTATGGTTACCTTTACTGGAGGTCTTTATTTCTTTTTGTCACATTTATCCACTGTCTAATGTCTTTTCCTTTCAGTCTGAAGAACTCTCTTTAGCACTGCTTATAGTACATACCTTGTGGTGATGAACACCCTCAGTTTTTGTTTATTTCAAGATGTCTTCACCTCTCGCTCATTTTTAAAAGACAGTCTCACTGTATATATAATTCTTGGTTGATAATTATTTTCTTTCAGCACTTTAAATATTTCACCCCACTTCTTTTTTGCCTCTATGGTTTCTGTTTTAAAAAAAGTAGCGCTTTCTTATTAGCACTTCCTTGTACATAACACGTTGCTTTTCTCTTGCAGCTTTCAGAACTGTCTCTTTGATTTTGGCACTTGATTGCTTAACTACTGTGTGTCTGGGTGTGGTTCTCTGCAATTTTATCCTGTTTGGGATTCATTGGGTTCTTAATTATGTATATTCATGGTTTTCATTAAGTTTGGGAAGTTTTCTGCCGTTATTTATTTGGATATCCTCCTGCATCTTTCTCTCATCTCCTTGTGAGAATCCCATAATTTGTATATTGGTATGCTTTGGTGTCCCACAGGTCTCTTAGGTTCTGTTCACTTTTTCACTGTTTTTATTTTCTGCTCCTCTGTCTGAATCACTGCAATTATCTTGTCCTTGATTTCACTGATTCTTTCTTCTGCCTACTCTAATCTGCTCTTGAAACTGGCTAGGTAAATTTTCATTTCAGTTATAGGGGTCTTCATCTGAAGTATTTATGTTTGGTTCCTTTTAAAAATTTGTCTTTATCAAGATTCTCATGTTGTTCATTCATTGTTTTTCCTAATATCCCTTAGTTCTTTGTCCATGTTTATCTTTATCTTCTTAAGCATTTTAATGATCATTTTGTAAAAAAATTTTTCTGGTATTTCCAAAGTTTGGTCTTCTTTGTTGTTGGTTTCTGGATTTTTTTCTGTTTCCTTTCAATGGGCCATAGCATCCTGGTTTTGTTTGTTTGTGTGTTTGTTTTATAATTTTTGTTGCAGGCTGTCCCTTTTAATATTTCAAACTGTTAACTCTGTGATTTAATCACTGAGCTATCTGTATTTTAAGTTTGTGTCTAGCTAGTGACATGACAGAGATCTACTTTAATGACTGGAGCTAAGAAAAACAAACAAATGCAAAAAAAGCACCCCTCACAGTTTTTGCTAATTGGTTCTGTGTTGGCTGGTACTCTCCTTCAAAGTTTAGCCACCCTATCAAGAAGATTATCCCAAGGTGAATGTGAAGTGCACATTTCCTTTATGTCTTTTCTTGACCTGAGCTTGTGCTTGCCTGTGGCCACAGGATTCCCCCATTTACAGGAATGGCCCTCTACTCCCTTTGTAACAGACTTTCTTCCCTCTCCAGTTTCTCTGTTATATGACTTAAGGCACATCATCCTTTGCCCCAAGCTGCTTCTGCCTGAAGGGCAAATTCTGGGAGGTTGAACCAGAAAAAAGTTTCCTGGTCAGTCTTTCAGGCTGCCAACCATTAGATTGGCACCAATATACAAGCACCACATGATACCCATTAGAGTTACTCTTCTTCCTCCAGAACAGATAAGGGGCTCAAAATGGGAGCACATGTTTTCTCCACATTGTGCTGTCTAGGGGCTGGAGGAGGGCCAAGCAAAGGTGCCACAAGCTTTTCTTACCAGTTTTAAGCCACAATTCCTTTATTTGGTGCTCACTCTATTACTGCAAACCCTTTCACTGTTTTCTAGAGTTTTGTGGAAGATTGCTCTACCAGTTTTTGCTAGTTGTGCAAAGTTTCTGTGAGGAAACAGTGCCCTGGAGCATCTTATACTGCCATCTTGGCCAAAGAGCCTTTGTCTGGCTTCTTCTTGTTTCTTGTAGTAGAACATGAGAGAGAAAAGATCAACTGAGTGAAGAACTCTTTTAAAAAGGAACAAAGGCTTGATAATTTTGAAATTTATTATTTTTTCCAGATTATAAAAAGATACTAAAATTAAGAGATTCACTGTCAGGAAGGTGGATGTGATTTGGAAAAATTTGCAAAATCATCCAAAAGATGAAAAAGTCTGATTTTTCAGTCATAAGAGTACTGTTATTGTTTTTATGTAGAGATTAAGTATGGTTTAAGGTGATGTATATGGTGGCCAAGTTGATGACAGGTGGATTATGATGGTTATACTCATGTATCAACTTGGTCAGGTAATGGTACCCTGTTGTTTGGTCTAGCAAGCACTACCCTAATCATTATTCTAAGGACATTTTGTGGGCTTAAATCATCAGTAAGTTGATTGTCTCATGGCTGTTTACATCTACAATCAACTGAGGAGACTGCCTTCAGCAATGAGAGGCATCTCATGAAATCAGCTGAAGGTCTTAAAAGAAGTGATGATTTCATCAATCAGAAGAATTATTTCCATCTCTACTTCAGCCAGGCAGCTTTTCCTGGAGAATTCATCAAAAACCCTTCTCAGAGTTTCCAGCTTGCAGCATGCTCTACAGTATTTGTGCTTGTACACCACTCCCCACCCCCAGTCATTTGAGACCATTTTATAAAACCTCATGATATTTATAGATATCTTCTGTTTTGGTTTTGTTTCTCTAGAGAATCCTGAATAATACAGAGTGAGTCTCATGAATCATCTAAATCAAACCAGAGGGCCTCTAGGAAATTTGAAGGAATTGTCACTTGGTTGTTTCAGCAGGACAAAATAGAGAAGGATCTACCTCAAACATATCTGTCTATGTGTCTTTTGTGTAATGTATTGAACCTTATTGAAATCCGTGGAAGATCTACAAAGTTCTTGAGATAATTATTTCAGCAGAAATATCTCCAGGTTGGCTGAAATATACTCAGAGTGTACAAAATGAAAGGATCTCTTGTTCCCCCACATTTTTATTGGCAGGAATTGGGCTGATAAAACTGCTCAGTTGCAAACACATGCTACTGGTCATGAAAAAGGAAGGATGGCTCAGAAGGCAGAACCAAGAACTCAGAGGGTGTAGCTAATAGATATGGAGAATTACTGCCAGGCCCTGAAGCCTCTGGTTGGAGTTTACCCAGCTGGATTTAAGAACTGATATAAAACAGTGACTCTTTTTATACTTTCCATTTCTCCCCTTGTAAACTGGAATGTTATAACTGTTACTTCATGCCTGTCTCTCTAACATATGTTGGGTGTGTTAGAACAGATAACTTGTCTTCAATTTCATAGCTCCAAAGAAGGACAAGACTTATGCCCATGAATTGTACTTAATGGATTACAACAAGGGTCCTCATCTGTGTAAACCTGGATCTAATTTAAAAGATGAGATTTTGGACTTTAAAACAAGGCATAAAGGGAATAGACGCTTGGACCTTGGGGAAGTGAATGTATTTTGTGTGTGGGAGAGCTCTGAATCATTGGGACCAGAGCACCAGTGGGCTGTGGCAGACTAAACCAGTTTGTGTCCTGTATATTCCCCACCACTTGAGCATGGGCAGGAACTGGGACTTGATTCCAACCAATAAAATATAACAAAGGTGATGGGAATTCACTCCTGGGATTGCATTATATTATATAAGACTCTTTTAGTACACTGGTGAAAAAGACTCTCCTTTCTGGCTTGACAAAGTAAACAGTCATGTTGAAGTATGAAGAGAGTGCCTAAAAGGAGCTGATGGAATACTCTAGGAATTGTGGCTGGCCTCTAGGACTTGTGGGAATCTCCAACTGACAGTTAGTTAAAAGCTGGGACCCTCAGTCATATACACTCAAGGAAGTGCATTCTGAAAATAGCTTGAATAAGTTTGGAAGTGATTCTTTCCCCTTAAAGCCTCAAGATGAAAATTCAGTGTAAAAAATAAGCTGGAAATGTAGCAGATTTAAACACCATGAATTTGTTATCTTAAAATTTCTATTAGTCAGAGGTCTGGTACAGCATGGCTAGATTTTCTGCTCTGGGTCTCTTGAGACCAAAATCAAAGTGTGGGGTGGTCTGTATTTTCATTGAGTGGTTCTAGAGAAGAATTCTTTTCCAGCATCAGTGGCCTAACACATTCTTTATGGTTGTAAGATAAATAGGAAATGTCCTTCCACTTATTTAGGTCTTCTTTGCTTTCTTTTAGCAATGTTTTGTAGTTTCCTGAATACAGATCCTTTATGTCTTTGGTTAATTTTATTACTAAATATTTGACTCTTTTAGTTGCTATTATAAATGGAATTTTCTTTCTGACATCCTCCTCAGATTCCTCATTTGTAGTTTATAGAAACACTACTGATTGTTGCATATTACTCTTGTAGCCTGCCACTTTGCTGAACTTGTCTGCTAGTTCTAATAGCTTTGTTGTGTTTTTTTTTTTTTTTCCTGTGCTTTCCTATGTATAGGATCATATCATCAGAGAATAGCAAAAGTTTTACTGCTTCCTTTCCTATTTGGGTGACTTTTATTTATTTTTTCTGTCTAATTGCTCTAGCTAGAACTTCTAGCACAATACTGAGTAATAATGGTTATGGTGGGCATACTTGTCTTGTTCCCAATTTCAGGAGAAAAGCTTTCAGTATTTCACCAATGAATATACTGGTAGCTGTGGGTTTTTCATCTATGCACTTTACCATCTATGCAACTATTCCTATCTTTTGGAGTGTTTTTTTAAATTTTATTTTATTGAAGTATATCATTCATACATAAACATACATAAACAATAAGTGCATAGTAAAAGTTATGAACTTACCAAACAAGCATATATAACATCATACAGGGGTCCCATATATCACCCCACCACCAATACCTTGCATCACTGTGAAAAATTTGTTACAAATTATGAAAAAATATCATCAGAATATTGCTACTAACTATAGTCCATATCTTACATTTGGTATATTTTCCCCCCAACCCACCCTATTATTATTATTTTTTAAATATAGTTTTTACAGAAGTTGTGAACCTACAAATAATCACACACATGTGCAGAACTAGCACACAACACCCGCTACCAACACACCACACCATGGCAGAACATCCATCACAGATTATGAGTTAACATCTTCAGACCACCACCCTAACCATGGTCCACAGGGCACACCTGGCACACTTTTTCCATAACCCTCATTATCTTTGGCATTGATGCAAGAATATTACAATATTGCTGTTAACCACTATTCATAGATCTTACCAATTGTATTTCTCCCATGCTCTTCCATATTTCCACCACCTTGCAATAGTGGCGAATATCTGCTCTAGATCACAGAAGGACACTCTTGCATCTCTACCATCAACCACAGTTCTCATCCATCTTTGGGTTCACTGTGTTTTTCAGTCCCTAGATTATTCTCTAGCTTTCCTACCCTTTTGAGCCACAATCCCACTTATAAACCAGCTGCTACTCACTATAATGTGTTACCATCAACTCTATCCATTTCCACACTTTTTTACAATAAAGTTAATTAAAACTTCTACATACTTTAAGCATCAGGAGTCCTTCTCAGTTCTCTCTTTATCTCCTAATAATCTATACTCTTGGTTTTAACTCCATGCATTTATTCTTCACATTTAGTTCATATTTAATGAGAACATGCAATATTGCAATATTTATCCTTTTGTGTCCGGTTGCTTCACTTAACATAGTGTCTTCAAGATTCATCCATGTTATCATATGTGTCCCAATTTCATTTCTTCTTACTGCAGCATAGTATTCCATCATATGTATATACCACATTTTGTTTATCCGTTCATTGATTGATGGACACTTGGGTTGTTTCCATCTTTTGGCAATTGTGAATAATGCTGCTATGAACATCAGTGTGCAGATGTCTGTTTGTGTCACAGTTTTCAGTACTTCTGGATATATTCTTAGTAGAGGAATTGATGGATCATATGGCAGTTCTATATTTAGCTTCCTGAGGAACTGCCAAACTGTCTTCCACAGAGGCTGCACCATTTTACAATCCCACCAACACTGAAGGAGTGTTCCTATTTCTCCACATCCTCTCCAACACTTATTGTTTTCTGTTTATTTTTAAAATGGCCATTCTTTGCAGTGTGAGATGATACCTCATGTTGTTTTGATTTACATTTCCCTGATAGCTAGTAATATTGAACATTTTTTCATGTGTATTTTTGTCCATTTCTATTCCCTCCTTTGGAGAAATGTCTTTTTAAATCTTTTGCCCATTTTTAAATTGGATTGCTTGCTCTTTTACTGTTGAGTTGTATGTTCTATTTATATAGAATGGAAATCAAATCCTTATTGGATATGTGGTTTCCAAATATTTTCTCCTATTGAGTGGGCTGCCTTTTCACCTTCTTGATGAAGTCCTTTGTATCACAAAAGTGTTTAACTTTGAGAAAGTGCCATTTATCCATGTTTTCTTTCATGCCTTGGGCTTTTGATTAATGTTTAGGAATCCATCAGCTACCTCCAAGTCTTGAAGATGTTTTCCTACATTTTCTTCTAGGAGCTTTATTTTCTTGCTTTTATATTTAGGTCTTTGATCCATTTTCAGTTAATTTTTGAATAAGGTATGAGATAGGGGTCCTCTTTCTTTATTTTGGATATGGATATCCAGTTCTCTCAGCACCATTTGTTGAATAAACTGTTCTGCCCCAGCTGGGTGGGTTTTGACAATCTTGTCAAAAATCACTTGACCATAGATGTGAGGGTGTGTTTCTGAACCATCAGTTCAGTTCCAGTGGTCCATGTGTCTATCTTTATGCCACTACAATGCTATTTTGACCACTGCAGCTAGGTGTGGCAGTTTGAGATTATTTTTGTGAATCCTCAAAAAGAGAAAGATTATGCTTATAAACTGGTCTGTTCCTCTTGGTGTGATACCCTTTGAATATATTAAATTCAAAGGTTTTAAATTTACTTAAGAAAGTCAATTTGGGGTTTTGATTAAAGCACATCAGTAAGGCATGACTCAGGGTTGAGTCCCCATCCCCTTGGTGGGCTGATATAAACCAATACTCCTTATAGAAGAAACACAGAAGAGGAAAGAACTTGGTCATTTAGGTTCTTCCATGTGACAGAAAGGCGAAGGCGCAAACAGTTAAAGCCCCAAGAAGAGAGATGAGCCATTTGCCTGATAGTTTGTAGCTGAAGAGAACAGAGCAGCTGAGCAGCTGAGAAGGCCTGAGAGACCAGGCAGAGATCGCCTGCCATCTTACTTCTTCATGTGGCAACAGACTTTGGTGAGAAAGCAGCCTTGAGTTGGACTCTTTAGGATCCTGTAACTGTAAGCTTTTACCCCAAATAAATACCCTTTATAAAAGCCAACAGATCAGCACCTCTTTGGCTGACTAATGCACTAGGTAGTATGATTGAAAGTCTGGAGGCTAGAGTCCTCCAATTTCACCTTTCCTTTTTAAGATGTTTCTAGCTATTCAAGTTCCCTTACCCTTCCAAATAAATTTGATAATTGTGTTTTCCATTTGTTTAAAAGATGCTGGTGGAATTTTTATTGGGATTGCTTTGAATCTGTATATCAATATGGGTAAAATTGTCATCTTAATGGTATTTAATATTCCAATTCATGAGCATGGAATGTTCTTCCAATTATTTAGGTCCTTTTATATTTCCTTTAGCAATGCATTGCAATTTTCTGAATACAAGTGCTTTACATCCTTGGTTAAGTTTATTCCTAAATATTTGATTCTTTTACTATTATAAATGGAATGTTTTTCCTGACTTCTTCCTCAGATTGCACATTACAAGTGTGAAAATACCACTGATTTTTGTATATTGATCTTGTATCCTGACACTCTACTGAAATCATTTATTAGCTCTAGCAGCTTTTTTGTAGAATTTTCAGGACTTTATAGATGTAGGATTATATCATCTGCAAATAGTGAAAGTTTTACTTCTTCTTTTCTGATTTGGATGCCTTCTATTTAAATTTTCTTTCCTGATTGCTCTATCTAGAACCTCTACCACTATATTCTACAGTGGTAACAGTGGGCATCCTTGCCTTGTTCCTGATCTCAACAGGAAAGCTTTCAGTTTTTCACCTTTAAGCACAATGTTAGCTGTGGGTTTTTCATATTTGGCCTTTATCATGTTGAGAAAGTTTCCTTCAATTCCTAACTTTTGTTGGATTTTTATCAAGAAAAGGTGCTGCATTTTTGTCAAATGCCTTTCTAAATCAATCATGGAGTGTTTTTATCAAGAAAGGATGCTGTATGTTGTCAAATGTGTTTACTGAATCTTTGTAAATGATCATGTGATTTTTCTTCTTTAATTTATTAATGTGGTGTATTACACTGATTGATTTTCTTGTGTTGAACGATCCTTGTATACGTGGGGTAAACCACTTGATCATGATGTATAAGTCTTTTAATATGCTTTGGATTCAAGTAGCATCTATATTCATTAAAGTAATTGATATATTTTTCTTTTTTCTTTTTTTTTTTTTTTTGTAATATCTTTGTCTGGCTTTGGTGTTAGGGTGATGTTGTCTTTATAGAATGAGTTTGATAGCATTCCTTCCTCCTCAATATTTTGGAAGAGTTTGAACAAGAATGGTATTAGATCTTCTTTAAATGATTAGTAGAATTTACCTGTGAAAACATCTGGTCTTGGAATTTACCTGTGAAAACATCTGGTCCTGGAACCTGGGGAGGTTTTTGATGACTTTTCCAATTTCTTTACTTGTGATTGGATTGTTGTGGTCTTCCATTTCTCCTATGGTTAGTGTAGCTTGCTTTGTGTGTTTCTAGCAACATGTCCATTTTGTCTGCATTTTCTAGTTTGTTGGCATATGGTTTTTTACAGTATTCTCTTTTAAGATCTCTTTTGTTTCTGTAGGGTCAGTGATAATGTCTCCCCTCTCATTTCTGATTTATTTATTTGCATCTTCTCTCTTTTTTTCTTTGTCAGTCTGACTAAGATTTTGCCAATTTTGTTGATCTTCTCAAAGAATCCGCTTGTGTTTTTTTGGTTCAATTTTTGTTGTTGTTGTTGTTATTCTCAATTTCATTCTTTTCTGCTCTAATTTTGTTATTACTTTCCTTCTGCGAACATTGCAATTAGTTTTTTGTTTTTCTTCTAGTTTCTCCAGGTGTGCAGTTAAGTCTTTGGTTTTAACTCCTTCTTCTTTTTTATTGTAAGCATTGAGGCTTATAATTTCCCTTTCAGCACTACCTTTAAAGTGTCCTATAGGTTTTGATATTTTTTGCTTTTTTTTGCATTTGTCTCAAGATATTTACTGATTTCTCTCACAATTTCTTCTTTGACTCACTTGTTATCTAAGAGTATTTAATCTCCATATATTTGTGAACTTTTCCTTTTTCTGCCTGTTATTGATTTCCAGCTTCAGTCCATTGGGATCAGAGAAAGTTCTTTGTTCAGTTTTAATCTTTTAAAAAATTATTTACACATTACTTGTGACTCAACATCTGATCTATCCTGGAGAAAGATCGATGAGCACTTGAGAAGAATGTATAACCTGCTGTTTTGGGGTGTAATGTTCTGTAAATGTCTGTTTAGTCTAGTTCATTTATCCTATTACTCAAGCACTCTGTTTCCCTATTTATCCTCTGTCTAGATGTTCTAGCCAATGCTCACAGTAGTGTATTAAAGTCTCCAGCTATTATTGTAGAGATGTCTATTTCTTCCTTCAGTTTTGCCATTGTATGACTCCTGCATTTTGGGGCACCTAAGTTAGGTGCATAAATATTTATTATTGTTATTTTTTCTTGGTGAATTGCTCCTTTTATTAATATATAATGACCTTCTTCATCTCTTATATCAGTATTGCATTTGAAATCTATTTTTTTCTGATATTAGTGTCACTACTCTAGATTGTCTTTGGTTATTATTTGTGTGAAGTATTTTATCCAACCTTTCACTTTCAACCTGATTGTGTCCTTGTGTCTAAGATGAGTCACTTGTTGACAGCATATAGGTGGCTCTCATTTCTTATTCATTCTGTCAGTCTATTCTTTTAATTGGGGAGTTTAATCCATTAAAGTTTGATGTTATTACTGTAAAGGCATTACTTACTTCATTCGTTTTATCCCTTGGATTTCTGTTGTCATATCTTACTATTTTTTGTCTTTTTATCCTTTTGATACCCTTACTTATCATCTTAATTTCTATACAATTCTTCAAGGTTCTTGCCCTTGTCTTTTCCATTCAGACTGAAGCACACCCTTTAGTATCTCTGTAAATCTGGTCTCTTGGTGAATTATTGTTTGTCTGTGAAGAGTAGAAACTCACCCTCATTTTTCAAGGAACATTTTGTCTGGTAAATAATTCTTTTATGGCAGTTTTTCTCTTTCAGAACCTTAAATGTATCATACCTCTGCCTTCTTGCATCATGGTTTCTGATGAGAGGTCGGCACTTAGTCTTATTGAGCTTCCCTTGTATGTGATGCATTGCTTTTTCTTCATGTTTTCAGAATCTTCTCTTTAGTTCTGGCATTTGACATTCCGAAAAGTAAGTGCCTCATAATAGCTCTGTTTGGAGTGTGTTGTCTTTCTTGGATATTGATATTTATGTCTTTCATAAAGTTTGGAAATTTTTGGTCCTTATTTCCTTAAATATTCTTTCTGTCCCTTTTCTATTCTCTTCCACTTCTGAGACAATTATAATCCACATATTTGTGCATATCATGTTGTTATTCAATTCCTTGAAACCATTTTCAACTTTTTCCTTTCTTTTCTCTGTTCTGAGGTTTATATGGGATACTGTTCACAGTATCTTCCAAAAATACACCTCTGAATTCTCTGCTATGCCCTAAAAGACTTACATTATCTGGCATTTCTTTTATTTCAATTTACACTGCTTACCCCCTGCACTGCTTCAGGTACTGCTAGCTGCTGTAACAAACAGTGACTTAACAAACCAGTGGCTTAAAATAGTTAAAGCTCATTTCTTGTTTTAGCAGTATAAGATAGGACAGCAGGGTGGATGGCTGAGGTAAGATTCTATTCACTAAATCATTCAAGTACCCAATCTGACAGAAACTCTTCCATCTTCAACAAGAGGCTTTTCAAAGTTGCCTTGCAGATAAACATCCATCTGAAAAAAGGAAGTCCAGTGGTAAGAATCAGTAGCATGGCCCCGCTGAGATACAAAGGGAGAATGTAGCATCTAACTGGAAAGCTGCTCCCTAGCTACAGCTCCAATCTGTGGAAGAGGAAGTAGAAACCCGTGGTGGGCAGCTAGTCATTTCTTCCACCCCTCCTCACTCATTTAGTTCCAGCCTCAGTGGCCTCAACTTTGATTCTTGAATACACTGAATACTTCAGGGCCCATACCCTTGTTCTTTCTCTTCTTGGCCTGATTCCCATCTCCTCCTCTTTCTTCAGGTCTTAGCTAAAATGTTACATCCTCAGAGAATATTTTCTTTTCAACCAATATAAAAAGTCCCAAGAACTTATGACTCCAATATATCATCCTCTTAAATTCCACAATTTAAAATTACCTTGTTAATGCATTTATCTGCTTATTTATTGTCTGCCTCCCCATTACAATGTGTCTTTATGAAATTATTTATTCATCTTTCTGTCCCAATTGTGAATAATAAAAGACACTCATTGAATATTTATTGAATATTGAATCAATATGCAATTCTCCCGCTCAAACACCTTCAATAGCTCTCCACTGCCTATAGAATAAAATTCATATCCATTAGAGTGTCATTCAATGCCCATGATATATGGTAACTATTTCTTAACTTAATTTCCTTTAGTCTTCCCCCTTGCACAAAGATTTCTGTGTTCCAAAACATGGAATTATTTGTTATTGCTTGAAACTATATTCTTTAAACTCTGCCTTTGCATACACTTTCGACCTGCAGTGCATTACACCCTCTGTCCTAAATCTTCCTTTGCTTATACTTTCTCAAGCTCTGATCAGAAGACTTACTAACTCCCATGGATGATGAAACTGTGTTCTCCTTTGTGGGGTCTTAGGTTTAGTCCAAAATAATACTAGGATGTCTTCCTTCTATGCACTGCAAATGCATTACTCCCCTAAAACACTAGGCTTGGTAACAACAAGATTTCATTTGCCTGGAGCTGATTTTCTAAGACTACTCAAACCCATACAATGATTTCAATTAATCCTGCTTTGAATTCTCAGATTTTTCCTTCAGAGACCAGATTTTCTTCAGTCTTATATACTGAGATCTGACAATATTACTATTTTAGCAAATATAGGACATTCTTCCTAAAATAGGACTTTTTGGTAATATAATTTGTGGAACTCAATGTGGCAGAAGTAAAAAATATACAGTAATAGGAAAATTGAAATTATATTTGTAAATGTCTATTGTATACAACATGTTTGTGATTACTTGAGCCAATGAATTTAATCTTCACCATATTCCCATATTCAGTTTTATGGATATTGGTTGTACAAATAACACTTTCTTCTCTTTCATTAAAGCTGCTTTTATTTTTAAACTTTGCATCTTTACTGATGAATTCCATTCATAATTCTTTTTCAATCAAGTCTAAATTGTACCTCTTCAGTGGTGACTAATGAGATTCCTTTCTTTGGTAAGTTTAAT
This sequence comes from Tolypeutes matacus, assembly GCA_026826555.1. NCBI lineage: Eukaryota > Metazoa > Chordata > Mammalia > Cingulata > Chlamyphoridae > Tolypeutes > Tolypeutes matacus. The sequence continues at coordinate 41,044,963 of JAKSZT010054304.1, read as the reverse complement.
TCATTATGTGACATGTATGTATTTGTTTGCAGGCCTGAGATAACAGTTGTTTCCCAAATTTATCTTTTTAAATTTTAATCAGAAATTCCTGGGTCTCTCCTTTATTAAATAATCTCTTTCTGTAGCTATTGCTAGTGTGTATATATGCATTTTTATCTGGTTATTTCATAGCTATACACTAAATTAATTCTAAATAACTCTTGATCAAGCCAGCACATGAAAGAATGTGCTTCCTGGGATGCACTAATACACCTCCTGCCAGTAGTTCAGGCTTATGGTATTTTTATGTTACATTTCAAAAATTATATCCAGTTCTGCCACACTTTATATGGAAGCAGGTTCTAAAATGTGAATATCTTTGGATACATATTTCAGATTTGATTACTACTCATTCCCAGTGTGGAACAGAAGTGGGTTGTTACCAACCTGTTACAGGTGTATTGGCAGGCCAGCTGCCACACTTCAGACATCTTCTTCAAAAGGAATGTCCATTTATTTATGACACATGCACCACCATGCTACCATGATCCACCTTCAATTTGGGGAAGTCACATGATTCTTCCTAATTGTTGCTAAGGTTTTTGAATCTGGTATAATATTATGAATGACTGGAGTTCAACCAGAGTGTAACATTCCAGTGTATCTGGTAGAGTTATGAAAAAGAAATGCAGTTTACAGGTAGCCAGGTGATAAAATTGTGCAGCACATGGTGTCTCTGCTCAAGATAGGCCATTCTTTAGAAGAGTCACATTGAGAATGATGGTGTGTAGTATAGCTATAATGGCATAAGAACTGACTGACTTACAAGATGAAACTCCTTCATAAAACCCTGATCATAGTTCGGAAGAGAAGCTCCAAATCCATCTCATTTTAAGAGCATTTTCTGTTTCTCTGCTGAGTCAGGTTATTTTGTGTGTTCTTCAGTCACTGATAATGTGTGTTTCTTTCTGAATTACTTCTTGGATTATTTCGTTTTGTCTTAATGCATCACTTTATCCTCCCTAATGAACCAGAACAAAGGAATATCAATCAGCTTTTCCATAACAAATGCACTCCCTTGCATTTGAGGTGGATATAATTAGTTATCAGTTCAAGCAGGGACATAAACCTGTCTGCACTACAAATTTAAAACTGACATTTCTTAGATATGCAAGCACTGATACCCTCTGCACAATTCCATCTTCTACCCTTTTCTTCTGAAAAATGCCCAAAAGTACAATTGAACATAGATTAATATTTTGTAGGTACCAGGTACAATATGTGGTAATCTGATGCTATGTTCTCAAAGAGTTAAATTTAAATAAATAACTCTTTGTTCAGCTCTGGTCTTGTACTTATATGAGATTTAAGTGAGATTTATGTGATTAGGAGAGATCTTTGCCTTGACCTAGGTAAAATCTGACTGAACCAAGAAACACCTGGATAAAAAAGATGGGGCAATGCAAAGGAATATGATTTTAAACTGTAGATAAAATTAGAATATATAATATTGGATTTGAGATTACAAATACATTATAGAAAATAGAAACATTAAAAGCAAAATTTAAAAGGCATACGAAATAGCTTGGCCTATCAGAGTTTACTTGTTGAAAATCTTTTAGAAAATAAATTTATAAAAGTCTACTCTTTGTATAATTTTTGTATCACTTAACAAAGGATTATTTTTTTAAAAATCAAATAGTGGCTATGGTGGAAACTCTAAGTCAAATTATTGCTGTTATGCTTCCTCTACCCCCATCCAATTCCCATGGGAAATTAAATTTATTTTCTTTTAGTGTACTACTTTCTCCTTCATGTCTTCCCTTTCAGAAAATGAAACACTGACTTCTTCTAGATTGCCTGACATGTTCAGGTAAAAACAAGCTTCCCATTGACCAAAATTCTCCTGGCGGTTTAAGAGAAAAAAAAAATGAGCAAAGTTGAGTGAGGCTTTCGTTCCATCAAGGCAGTGGCATTCCAGGATGTCAGGTGTTGCTATGGCCCTGAGCACATTCACAGGCATCCTTTTAACCACGTCTTCATCTCTGGTCTTCACTACCCCACACTCATTACTGATTCAGTCCTGGCTGTGTACAAACATCCGCATGTTCTCAGTTTCTCTATCTCCCTGCCTTTAAGAATGTCCATCATTCTCCATCTTCAGTTATTAATGTAACTCATTATAGGCTTTCCAGATGTCCCTAAAATGTATACTGAATAAGACATGAGGAGAAAAGCTTTAAAAAAGATAGCTTTTCCCGTCTAGACAAGTCATAAGATAAATTTAAGTCAGAAAGCAGAGAAAATTTTCCATACTATAGAGTTGGCTTTAATACTTACTTTTTTTGCATGAAGTTGGTAAAAGGATACTATTTTATTCCAGTATTATGATCAATGATCACATAAGTTCAGTTTCAGAAAATGCTTCTAGATTGAGAATTTTTTTCTTAAAAATGGAACAAAGTAAAGGATTTTTTGAAAAATTCTATTTTCTTATAACAAACACTTAAAATAGTTGTAAAAATGCCTAATTAAATTATTAAATTCAGCCATTTTCTTCAAGTTATATATAATTGTGTGCATATGTGTGTGTGTGTGTATGAATACTAATAATAATGCCACCTAATTTTAGGTGATGACTTTTTTTCACAGTATCTCACTGATAGGTGTTTTGCCCCCAAATAGTAAAGTACTAGAAAAGATGGGACTATTCATTGGGTTCTTCATTATAATGTAGTATATTATCCACTCTTTTTTTTTGAAATTTTTTTTCTTTATTAGAGAAGTTGTGGATTTTTAAAACAATCATGCATAAAATACAGGATTCCCATATACCTTTCCACCAGCAATACTTTACATTGGTGTGCAACATTTATTACAATGGATGATAGCACATTTTTATAATTGTACTATTAGTTAAAATCCATGGTTTAACTTAGGGTTCACTGTGTAGTACAGTACCCTGGATTTCTTTTTTTGTTGTTGTTACCACATATACAGTCAAACATTTCCCCTTTTACTCATATTCAGAAATATATTTCTGTGCTCTTAATTGCACTCACAATTTTGTACCATCGGAACCACCATGCAATAACAAACATTTCTGTCATTCCAAATAGGAACCTTGCACATTTTAAGCCTTAACTTCCTATTCCCTAGCCCTAACTTGTCCCCCAAAAACCTATATTCTAGAATCTGATTCTATGAATTTGCTGATTCTAATTGTTTCAAATCAGTGAAATCAGACAATATTTGTCCTTTAGTGTCTGGCTTATTTCACTCAACATGATGTCTTCAAGATTCATCCCTGTAGTCACATGTATCAGAACGTCATTGTTTTTACAACCTAATAATATTCCATTGCATATATATACCACATTTTATTTATCCACTCATCAGTTGATGGATACTTGGATTGCTTCCATATTTTGGCAATTTTGAATAATGCCACAATGAATACTGGTGTGCAAATATCTGTTCAAGCCAATGCTTTCAAGATTTTTGGATATATACCTCGTAGTAGAATTGCCAGTTCATTGATAGTTCTATACTTAGCTTCCTGAGGGACTGCCAAACTGTTTTCAACAGTGGCTGCTCCATTTTACATTGCCACCAGCAAAGAATGAGTGCTTCTATATCTCTGCATCCTCTCCAACACTTGCTATTTTCTGTTTTTTTTTTTTTATAGCAGCCATTTTTATGGGTGTGAAATGGTATCTCATTGTGGTTTTGACTATTTGTATTCCCTGGTGACTAATGATGTTGAGTATCTTTAATGTGCTTTCTAGCCATTTGTATATCTTCTTTGGAGAGATATCTTTTCAAGTCTTTTGTCCATTTTTTAAATCGGGTTGTTTGTCTTTTCGTTGCTGAATTAAAGCATTTCTTTATATATACTGGATATTATTACCCACTCTTAATACATGATATCAACCCAATTGGTGGCCATGTATATGTTATAATTCTCATGGAATATTTGAATATACCAAAATCTACACTATGACTTTTTTCACCCAATAGTTAATACTAGAAAAAATTCAATGTTGGATCTCTTTAATTCTCCCTTCAGTTTTCTTTCTTTCTATTCCTCTTCCTTCTTTCTTCTTCATTCATGCATTTTATTCAATCATTAATTATTTTCTTTTATTATTTTATTCATCTATTTCTTCATTCAATGGAATCAAGAGACTTTGCTGGGGATTCAAAGATAGTATCAGTAAAGAGTATTATATGTCTTCACTTATAAATTTTAAGTGGAATATGTTCATTAATTTGAGTCAGTATTAGTAACTGACTCTTCAGTTGGCCAATAAATATGAAAATAGGTTTTTAAATGTAGATTATAATCACTATTACTAATGTTTTATTGGAAGTGCTAGTAAATCCACTGTGTAGTTATAAGCAAGAAAAAGACATAAAAGGCATCAAAATTGGAAAGGAAGAAGTAAAACTTTCCCTATTCACAGATGACATGATCCTTTATCTAGAAAGTCCATAAGAATCTACAAGAAAGATACTTGAGTTAATAAACTAATTCAGGAAAGAGACAGGGTACAAGATCAATACACAAATCATTGGTATTTTTATGAACCAGCAATGAGCAAAAAAGAAATCAAGGAAACAATTCCATTTACAATAGCAACTAACACAATAAAATATCCAGTACCAAATTTAATCAAGGATGCAAAGGACTTGTACACAAAAAAACTACAAATCATTATTTAAAGAAAATTAAACAAGATGCAAATAAATGAAAAAATATTCCATGCTTATGTAGTGGAAGACTTATAATCACTAAGATGCCTATAATACTCAAAGTGATTTATAGATTTAATGCAATTCCTGTCAAAATTCCTAAAGACTTCTTCACTGAAATGGAAAAGCTAATCACTAAATTTTTGTGGAAGCACAAGGGACCCCAAATAGCCAAAACCATCTTGAAAATGAATAACAAAGTTATAGGTTTCATACTTTCTGATTTCAAAAATATTACAAAGCTGCAGTAAACAGAAAATTCAGATAATGGCACAAGGACAAACATATAGACCAACAGATTATAAATAAGAGTCCAGAAATAAACCAGCACATCTGTGACCAATTCATTTTTTACATGGGTGCCACATCTACTCAATGGGGAGAGAACAGTCACTTCAACAAATTGTGCTGGGAAAATTGTATATCCACAAGTGAAAGAATGAAAGTGGACCCCTACCCCACACCATATAGAAAAATTAACTCGAAATGGATCAGTTACCTAAATATAGGAGCTAAAACTATAAAGCTCTTAGAATAAAACATAAGGAATTATCTTCAGGACCTTGTATTAGGCAATGGATTCACAGGCTTTAAACCAAAAGAAAAAAATTGATAAGTGTGACTTCATTAAAATTAAAAACTTTTGTGTATCAAAAGACATTATCAAGAAAGATAAGACAACCAAAAGATAAGAAAATATTTCAAATCCATATACCTAAGGGCTTAATAGCCAGAATATATGAAGAACCCCTTCAATTCAACAGTAAAAAGACAAACAATCCCATTAAAAATGGACAAAAGGCATGAAAAAACATTTTTACAAGTAACACACAATTAGTCAATAAGTGCATTGAAAAGATGGCCAACATCATTAGCCATTAGAGAATTGTAGATTAAAATCACAATGAGATACCACCTCATTCCCAACAGAATGACTATTATTAAAACAAACAAACAAACAAAAAACAGAAAATAACAAGTGCTGGTAAGGATGCAGAGAAATAGGATCATTAGTACATTGCTGGTGGGAATATAAAATGGTGCAACCACTGTGAAAATAGTTTGGAGGTTCATCAGAAAGTTAAACATAGAACTATCAAAATACCCCATGATCCTATTTTGAGGTATATAGCCAAAAGTATTGAAAGCGGGGACACAGATTGTTATTTTTACACCAATGTTCCTAGCAGTTATTCACAATAGCCAAAAGGTAGAAGCAACCCAAATGTCCATCAGCAGATGAATGGATAAACAAAATGTGGAATATACATTCAATGGAATGTTACTCAACCTTAAAAAGGAATGAAGTTTTGATACATGGTACTACATGAATAAAACTTGATGGCATCATGTTAGACACAAAATGACAGATTTTTATGATCCCACTTTGTAGTGGGAATCAGACTGAATGTGCAAATTCATAGAGACAAAATAATACACAGGTTTCAGGGGTAGCAGAGAGATAGAATGAGTGTAGGATAATGGGTATAGGATTTCTATTTGGAGTGATGGGAAAGTTTGGGTAATGGATGGTGGTGAATAGGATTAATCCCACTGAATGGTATGCTTAGGAGTGGTTGAGATACAAAGGTTCATGTTGTATATATGTTTCCACAATTAAAACAAAAGAGTGACTAAAAAGACAATGACAATTAAATTCAACACATCACCCTGGGCTGGATCTAATAATGGAGAAGAAAATGTCCCAAAAGACATATATGAAAATATTGGATTATAGATTTTTATAGATTTAATATCAAGTTAAATTTCTTGAACTCAATAACTATATGCAAGGTGGTTAAATAAGTGAATATCTTTATTCTTAGGAAATGTACACGGAAGTATGAAGTGATCAAGGATAATAATGTGTACAACCTACTCTCAAATGTTTAGAAGATAGATAGATAGATAGATAGATAGATAGATAGATAGATAGATAGATAGATAGATAGATAGATAGATATAGACAGATAGATGATAGATAGATACGATGTATAGAATGATATAGCAAATGTAGTCAAATGTTAAATGTTGATGGATCTGGGTATGTGGGTGGGGATATGTTAGAATTGTCTAAATGACTTTTGAGTTAGTTTTGTTATATCAAAATTTAAAAAAATTTAAAATGCGTTACATAAGAACATGAAGGTTTTGGTTGGTGTTGTTGGAGAAAGGCAATCAAAGTGATGCAAAATAAAGGTCAAGGGGCTGAAGATAAACTTAATCAATTGCTCTGTTTTGTCCAGAATTGGCCTCCCATTGGAAATCTGTATTGTTTGACATCACTGCACCATTTCTTCATTTCATCATTTTAAAACAAGTTTGGACATAAATATACAACTCCAGGAACTTTCAATTATCCACGTTTAAGACCCAAGTCTTTATATTTTGGGGCAAGCATTCTTTTCATTCAATATAACTGTCTCATATCAATTTATTTCTTACAATGACTCCCATTGTTTCCAAATACAAATAAAACTGCCTAGCGTAGCATCCAGGCAATATGAGTCTGGCCCTTTTGCTTACTTGTCAAAATTAAAGCAGCATTTTTAAGAGATGGCAAATTTTATCAGATGGCAGATTGTAGAATGATGTGTAGTAAAGAGGAACTAGAAATGCAGAAGCTATTGCAATACCCATTTATTTTGTACTTAACTCAAATACTAATTCCTCTCACACTACCATCAGCATCCCTTTCAGGCAGATATGAGCCCAACTTTCTCTAATGTCTTTTAGCATGTGTTCCTAAAAGCATGTATGCTTCTCTATGTTTTGTGCTGGTATTTTGCATATGTTTATTTAATTATATAGGGTGGACTGTGATCTGTCATCCTCATTAGTGGTAATTATTAATTTTTGATTATATTAATGGTAAATGAAAGGGATATGTGAAAGGAAATGAATTTCAGATAGATTGTGACAGATGAATTGACAGAACTTGTTATCTGATTGTATGCCTGGTAGAGGATAAGAGCAGGAAAAGTTGATAACTTTTATGCATAATGTTCTGGGAGAGTAGTGGTACCATGAACAGAAGTGGGGCAAGGGTTTTTGTTGTGACAATCTTAAGACTGAGATGAGCACAGAGTCAACTCTTAGAGAAGAGGTTGAAAGGACTGTTTACATGTGGCAAATTCTGGAATTGAAAGTGTCAGTGAGAGCAGAAAGGATGTCTTTCAGGGAGTTTTGGAGTGTTGAACTATAAAGAGGCCATGACCAGCTATTAATTTCAAAGCCAGATTCAATAGGTCCGATTTTGGTACAATAAAAAGAGAACCAAGTCACAAGTATGTTGGAAAATCATTAATATCATGATTGTTTTCAGTAGTTTTTATATTATAAATTCTTTGCTAGAATTTAAAATTTATAATATATTTAATATTCATAAGAGTTAATAGCAATGGCTAGAATTAAATTATTATTGGCACCCTTTAAGAATGAGGAAAATTCAGTATAGTAATGGTAAGTCATTTTTCCAAAGCCACAAATCTATTAAGTGGGAAACATGAAATGAGAACTTTGTATCTGAACAATAACAGTTTTATTGTTTTTAAAGTTTCTTTTAAAATAAGTAAGCTGCATATACCATAAGAGCTAATACCTTAGTACTTGTAAGGTACTGAGTGAAGTTCTTAGTATCTCACAAGTTTATATTGATTACATAAAATATTTGAAAAATAAATTATTTAATTATATATATTATTAAATAATGCAAATAGTTTAAAGTAATCTCAAATTTTCAGATATTAACCTCTTTAGAGATTTTAACTTTCATTTAAATGATTACTTCTATCCATTTCAATCCTAAGTTGAATGTCACAAATGTATAGTTTATCCATGTCAAGTTTTTGTTTGCAAATAGCAGTAACCAATGCAGCTTAGGAGAAGTAGTAGAGAAAAAAAAATTGAATGATGCATAGTAGTTCACAGACCAGTGAAATGGCAGAACAAGTTATAGAAAATTGTATTGGAAATAACTGAGACTAGGCTGTTGCCCCTAGACTTTTTGCTGCATGAGAGCATCCAATTCCACCACTATCACATGAATAAGGTCTAGATATCGCTTCATTTGTGCAGTACTCCATTAAGATTCAAGGATTTGTGCAAGAGCCTAAGCCATATACCTATACTTTATGTGACAGAGAGTGGGTAGAATGAATCATCTCCTTCCATTTGGCTTCTATGGTGGGAAACAAGCATCTGCTTCAAAATAATTTGGTGATTCCCATGAAAATAGGAAGAGCGTTTGAATGTTGGTTAGCCATATCACAACAATGTGGGAATGTGGCTGTTGGAGCAAGACAAATGCCTTTTATAAAAAAATGAGTGAGTCATGCAGTGAATATCTTAGTAGCAGAGGAAAGTCTACCATCAGGTCTCAAGACCCTCTTTCCTCTATATCACATCACCATGTTTATTACATCTCTATGGAACAGGGTAAATATAGTCCCTATTACAGTACCTGGCATAATCATTATGCTATATAAGTGACACTCCATTTTTCTTGCTTGTTTATCTGTCTGAGCGCTGACTTAGGAACCAAAAGTTTTCTCATGTATCTGCATTAAAGATTATGTTTATTATACTAGTACTATATATCTTTAAAATTGACATCTGGGAAATTATCACCTTGCATTCATTGCCAGGATAAGCTTATGTGTCAGTGAATGAAACAGAATCCCAAGGAGAATTTGGACTAATCGGCTATTTGAGGCATTAGAGCAGGCAGCTGATTTCCTGCTTCACTTGTGTGGGGAAATAACTAAGTTTTTCCATTTGAAATACAGGATTGCATCCAGTAATCCAGGAAAGTTGAAAATTCAGGTAAGTTCTGCAATTCTTTAACTCAAAAGAATCTGTTAATCATATTTTCGTCATATCCTGGCTCCCTTTTGCATAAAAATAAGGGATTTGAAAACCAGTGTTGGTATGATTAAAATTTAATTCAAGTGATAAACAACCCCACTGTTATCATCCATAAAAACCATCATCCATGTAGGCAAAGTGCTGGTGGCCTGCATAAGCATGAGAGTGGGCGATTTCCCCCAAATGTTTTAATTATGGAAAAAAGCTTATGAAGTGGAAAGACAATACAATGAGGAAAAGAATCAAGATGGTCTCTTCTTTGTTACACCTGTACATACACATAATTTTGTTACATAGATACTCAAAACTTATAGTACAACATAACTTACAGTACAATACAACTAAGAAAACAAGGAAGGACAATGTGACACTATACTTTTACAACTATTTACAAGATTTTTAAATGCCATTTTTGACTTTCTGTCATTGACATATATAAATGACACGAGGTTAAAATGTTTCTTTAAATAAACAACTTGAGGATTCTAACATGGCAACAACTGTTTTTTTATTTTTTACATTCTGCTATATTGCCCATCCCCTTAAAACAAACAGATCTACTAGGGAAAGATAGCAAAATGAACAATACTTGCAAAATCTACAACAAAATTTTGGGGACCAGATATTGCACAGACCTTAAAACACAGATGCTGCAGATGCTGGGGATAAAGCAATGACAGCAATAAGCCCCATGTGATAGCAGTAACTGTGTTTGAGATGAAGCAATGATAAAGTAAAAGGACTTCAGATGGCCCTGGTTGCCAGAGAATGCCAAATGAGCCAATTAGTACTCACTGGAATTCTAAGTGAACCAATATGAGAACAACAGTCAAAATGGGGAGTAGACTTTGCAGGCTCAAATCAATAGGCAAGTTTGGAAGGTACCCATGCATCTGTGTTGTATGAACTCTTGATATTGACCTACCAGGATCCTTTTCAGGTCACAGCGCTACCTACACTGAGGAGAAATTACTGGGAGTAGAAACCACTTTTATCTGGATAAGTGCAATAGAAGCAAAGAGAAGGTTCAGACATAAGTAGGGGAGAAAAGAGCCAGCAGATCTCAGAAAGTATGTAATTATATTTTTAACACTTCCTGGCAGCAATAACAGAAGGAGAATGGAGCCGTGAAGTTAATTGGACTAACCTTGCCCACCATCCTCTCTAATAACAAACAAAAACTTACCTCCCTTAATCATAACCAATAGAAAATGTCTGTGGTTGATTGAGCTACATTATTGTTTCTTTTAGAATGCCCACATAACATTTGAAAATTGTAATCTAATATTTCAAAATGAGCTAAAAATTTTAAGAAAATGGTAAAAGTATAAAATAACATCATCAATCAGAATTAGAAAACTCAGAAATTAGATGATTGGAGAAAAGGAAGATTTAAAAAGAAAGCTGATAGGACTCTGAAAAGAAGATAAAAGAAAGAAATCATTTTAGATGTGAATAGTAAATCAATGGTAGCATCAGGGAAGGGAAGCCTCATAGGATATGCTTGAAGAGAAATAGAAGATGGGAGTGAGCAAAATTTTGTTTTAATTACTAAAAAAGGGAAGGAAGAGATAAAGAGGATTTGAGAGAAAGTATTAGATATGGAAGACAGGCAATAAGGTCCACCAACAATATGATAGGAGTCACAAAGCCCAGTGGCAACATAATAGCACAGTATTAATACTCAAAATTATAACTGAAGACTTTTATGAAAATAAAGAAGACTTAAAGTTACATGTAGAAATTTCCCACCATATACCTGGGAAAATCATCCCAGAATAGATCAATGCAGAGACATATTTTGGAAAAACTGTCAAACTTTACAAAGAAGAAAATCAGCCTTTTAGCATTTAGGCAAAACAACCAAGTAACTTGTAAGTGAAAGTAAGCTAGATTGGTATCAGACTTTTTGGCAACAATGCTATGTGTCCTAATAAAATAGAGAAATTTATTTAAGAAACTTAAGGAAAGAAAATGTTAGCCAAAGATTTCATTTCCATCTAAACTGAAATTAAATATATAGGCTCCTTAGTAACTCTTATGAACATGCAAGAACTCAGGGAATATTGATCCTAGAAGCTGTTTCTGAGGAATCTTCTAGAGTATAAGCTTCAGACAACTAAATGGCTGGAGAAACAGGTGTAAGGACTGGTAGATAACAGCAAGATTGTTTATGTCTCTAGTGAGGACAAAACAAGAGAAGGTAGCTGTCACATGACAGCAGAGAATTGACTAGTTTCTAAGAAATATATACTGACATTAAAGTATGTTATGTGTTGGAAGGAATTCTAGGATTTACCACAATAGTGTGTTTTTGTCATTAATTTATTTATTTGTATATAATCTTTTCAGAATCCATTGTATTAATATACATGATATGTAAAGATTTATCTTCTCTTCCAAGGATTCCATGGTGATTTAATTTTAGTAAATATTTCCTATTTCCAACAAAATTAGGAAAGAGATGGTAACTTTTAGGGACATAGTATTTTGCTTGGGTTAATAATGAAACTTCAGAGAACTGGCTGTTGCTCTTCATAATCACGTTTAAGGACTAACTGGAAATATATTTAAAACTTGTGGAGGATTTTAGCCTTTCCAAAATCACTCCTTTCTATTGCTTTTATTTTAAGAAATGAAACATTACATTGCAATTACCTAATATGCCAAAAATTTCTTAAAGGGTGGTTCTATGCCCCTAATACCTAGTTTGGCAGTTGGCACTTAGTAGATGTTAAATAAATATTCATTGAATGAAGGTATGAAGTACAAATGGATCTAAAAACAACAAAAATTTAAAACCTTTGATATATTACATTTTCACACATGTTTTTCAATGTAGGTAGAGATGGTATTTTGACAACATAATCCATTTTACTATTTTTCAGTTGACCATTAAATCATTTCCTGCTTTCACTCTTATGAGTAATAAAAATTCACACAACATAAGTAGTCCCTTAAATGCAGTGGTATAAATAAGGTTTACTGGACATACGTTGTATTCTCTACCAAAGCAATCTCTACTTTCTGAAAATAAGCATATCTTCACCCATGTGGTCATATACTCCTGACAGCTATATTTGAAACACATGAATCACACTTTCAAGTCATAATTGATTGCTACAAACTCATAGTGAAAGGGCTCTGATGGCTAAGCAAATGTCAAGTCAATTTGGCACTGGAAATGAAAGATTCCAGTATTGGTCTAATTGCTCTCTTGCACAGAGGATATGATGAAAATGGAGCCAAAAGACTTCTCCACAGTGCTGTCATTTCAGATTTCAAGTTTATGAACCTCTGAGTCCCAAGCTTTGCTGTTGGGTTGCATGGAATTTCCCTGTGTCCATACAATAAATTTCCCTTTTTTGCTTAAACTAACTCAATCTTTCTATGAAAAGGATAGTAATGGATTTAAACACTGGGCATTGCCTGCCTGGATCAGTAGTTCTTCTCCCAAACAACTTTAAAAACTGATACTGGTTATGTTGTTGGGTCTGCCCTCCTCCGGGGTCTGGTTTTGAGCATTGCAGGCTCAGATCCCTGATTTTGCCCTTTTCTCAGGAGAAGATTAAATTTAGAGACAGAAGAATTTGTCTTCATGTGCTTAGTGCTCCTGACTACCACACTAGCATACTGTGAAAGAAAAGAATTACACAGTTTCTTGACTTTTGTCTCAGAGTTACACTTTGTCAGTGATTGAACTATTGAGAGTTGCCTGAGGTAAATTACTGAGTGGACCCATACCTTTTAGCTTGAAATACTTATTTCATCCCTTACCCTAAAGCTTATTTAAAAAAAAAAATACCATAATGCTTCACAAGTTTGTTTATCTGTTTTCACTAGAAATTCAAGTAGGACTATATACTTTCATGAATTCATTCTTTTTTTAAAATTTAGAATAAACATTTATTATCAAAATAACAGTAACAATTCTGTTTCTAATCTATTAATTTGGTTTTATCAATTATTCCCACTTCATGGAAAAGTGTTATTCTACTTAAGAAGAATATAATTCATTTAAAAGTTTTGAAACAAACTAATGAAAAATGCTTAGCTCTTAAAAAATATTCTTAACTATATAGTTCAGTTATTACCATGCAAGCCCAACATACCTTGTTTTCAGAATGTAAAAAACCCAGCATAATGCTGAGTTACAGTGAGATTTTCATTTAAAATTTTTTAAAATCTGATCTGTCAACTTTGAGTTTTCCACCAGCTCTGGAGCAGAAATCCTCACAGGCTTCACAATTGTTTGTTTAGATGTTGCCTTTGTGAGAGCCTTAGCAGCAGCCATTGCTGTCTTTTTAAGATGCTTGTTTAGCATTTTTGCTTCTTTTGGCAGCCCTGATAATTTGCTATTGTTGAGACTTTCTAATTTCAGATTTCTGATTTCTCTTTGCTATAGTATCAGCAGGAGATGCAGCAGTGATAGTCCTCTGGAATTTGACTGCAGGGAGAATTCTTTTGAATTTCTTCCAACTGTCCCTTTTTATGCTTTCTTCTGTAGAGGACAGTGCAGTTTATCTGCTAAGAGTTTCTCTTGGAACGGAATGCCAACTCGCATATTGCATTAAGAAATTGGAAAACCTTCCTGTTGTTCCTGCTATGGCATCACCCTAGTCCAGGAAGATCTTGTACCTACTGCAACTGCAGAGCTCGAGCTTCATGGCTGTGAATGCTGGGAGACTGGGAAGATGGTGAAGAGTCATGCATTCATTCTTATCCCCATATCACTGTGAGTATCTGCTAAACTGACCCAAGCTCCTTCTGCCCTCCCAGCACCTTCCCTTTCCCTCTTGAATGCAGTTCCTTGATCTACCGGTATCCAATGATATTTTTCTTCCATATCACAGCAACATGCACCCATAGTCACAGCCTTGTTGCATCTCCTCCATTTTCTCTATTTCAAGTGTCCTATTCTTTGTCATATCTGACTATGTCAATTAACTCACTACTTCCACTTCAGCACTGAGATTTGCAAGTCATTGATTCTGTGACTGTTACATTCTGCATCTCCACCCTCTTTCCTCATTGCCTTTTTTATCTAGCTTAGATTCTGTAGTTAAAACTTTAAACATCCTGCAAAGCAGATGTAGCTCAGTAGTTGAGTGCCTGCTTTGCATGAACGAGGTCCTGGGTTCAATCCCTGGTACCTCCTAAAATAAAATAATAACTGGAACCTAAAAAAAAGAAGAAAGAAAGGATGCTGTATTAAACACACACACACACATACACAACAAAACTTTAGATATCCCTTTACTCATCTCTCTTGCTCTTCTCTCCCTTTGTCATAGTCAAATGACAGAATCTCAAACCTAATTAAACCTACTTAACTGCCTATTTTGTTTCTGCACCCGAGCAACTCAATACTGAAAAGAAGAACACACAAACACACCTATTAGTCCCACTTAAAAATTCATAACAACAATCGTAAATGAACCTTCAACATGCTTTTGCAATCCCATTACACTTTCTCTTTAAACTCCTATATCACATCCCTAGCCTTGACTCACATTCACAGTTGGGATCTTGCTTTACACTTCATTGAGAAATAGTAGAAATTACAGAGGAACTCTCAAATAGCCTCCTCCCCCGCCCCAGTCACCTATCAATTATTGTGCATATATGCCCATACTCTCTGCCTTCTCTCCTGTCATTGTGCATTGTGGGTCTGCTTCTGTCACAAGCCAGCACCTTCACTTGTGCCCTGTATCCAACCCTCTCTTGCATTCCCAAAGACTTATTACTGAAATTCCTTTCTCTGAGAAATTGAAAACACATATGGAGCTTCCAACTGGACATCTCCACTTTAACAGGTACGAGTAATCTAGCATAATAACATATCCCAAAGAGATTGCTTTATTTCCTTCAACCTCACACCATAATTGTGCCCCTGCCCCACTTTCCCTATCCTGGTAAATGACACCACCATCTACCCAAGTTTTAAAACTGAAAACCTAGGAGCAAACATTGATTCCTTTCTTTCCCTCGATTATTTTCCTACATTCAATCCACTAGCAAGTCCTCTTGACTGTACCATCATGACATATTCTAAATCATTTCTCTTTCTTACAGTTCATTATTTGCCTGGAGTTTTCCAATTACCTCCTCTCTGGTCTCCTAGTTTCCATTCTCATGTTTTTATAATCTACTCTCCAATGTGTTGAATAATCTTCTCAAAACATATGTCTGATCATTTCATAAAATCCTTCACTATCTTCCATTCCTTTCAGAATAAAACTCTGACTCTCTACCCTACCCTAGATGAACCCATCTCTCTTACCTCCTCTCTCACAACTCTCCCATCACTCCCATGGCCATCCCAGCCTTCTTCCTGATCCAGGAACACATCACTGTAATCATCACTGTTGAAACTGCTAGCTCATACCCACCTTTGGGCCTTTGCATTTAGTCATTCCCTTGGCTTAAAATGTTCTTTCTCTTAATACTAGCTTTTTCTTGTCATCCAGGTTAATGAACTTTCCCAGAGATGTCTTTCCTGGTCACCTATTATAAAGTAGCCACCCAAGCACGCTATCACATCACCCTTTTGTATAGTACTTGTCATCTGAATTTTTTTCTTTTTAAGTATTGTTTACTTTTGGACTTGCCTGCTCAGAAGTGTCGTTTTAAATGGTTTGACCATTTTAAAATTATGTTCTTGTCTCTTTCTTTTTAATTTTCAGAGGTTCTATATATATATATATTCTGGATACAAATTCTTTGTCAAGTATACAAATTGCTGTGACTCTCCTTTTCACTCTTTTAATGGCATTTTTTTTTTAATTTACCAGAAGTTCTTAATTTTAATAAAATACAATTTATCAATTTATTCTATTGAAGTATGTTCTTTTGTTTCCTAAATAAGAAATCTTTACCTACCCCCAAAGTCCTTAAGATATTTTTCTACTTTTTTTTCCTAAAAGTTTTGTTGCTTTTTTTTTTTTAGGAATTACCTTGTAGTAAACATTGTGGTGCCTTTCCCAGCCTTTTCTTACTTTTTATTTTATTTTATTTTTTTTTGAGCTGGTGCATTCATCTATCCCAAGATGCTGTGATTCAGTTTCTAAAGGCTTACAGACCCACTTGGGAAGTTATAATTCTCCCTAAAACCATAGCAATAGCAATAGCCTGACAGAGCTGTATAAAATGGCAGGCTCCTCGAATCAAGGAGAGATAAAGTGGTGGTTCAAATTTTGTTTTAGATGTATAAACTATGCATAAAGTCAATGCCAAGGAGCTTGGCTCCAGGCCAAAATCTTATTTGTGAACTTTCTGGCCATGACATAGAAAATTATGAAGTCTTTACCTGGCAGGTCTCATGGGGGAATGCTGGCATTTCCACACCAGGCTTCGTGCACAGACAGCACATTGAAGTTTTCTGGAGACTGTTGTGGTTGAGGACTACCTCTGATCTAGTTATGCTCAAATATATATCTTCATTCCTAGCCCAGGCACTTCCATTTAGAAACCTCCTTAGGGGGTCTTAGTTTGCCAGGACTGCAATAACAAATACCACAGACTGGTTGGCTTAAAACAACAGATATTTATTGTCTCACAATTTTAGAGGCTAAAAGTCCAAAATCAAGCTGTTGGCAGGATAATGCTTTCTCTGAAGTCTGTGGCATTCTTGTTGTGGCTTGCCAGCAACCCATAGCTCAATCTCTGCCTCCAACACCATGGCCGTCTGTCTTCTTCTGTCTCCTCTTGTATCACATCCAAATTTCCTCTGCTTATAAAGAATCCAGTCATATTGGATTAAATCCCGCCCTCATTCAGTTTGACCTCATCTTAACTAAACATCTTCAAAGATCCTATTTACAATTGGGTTCACATCCATAGGACCTGGGGTTAGGATTTGAAGATATCTTGATAGGCAGCATGATTCAATCCATAACAGAGGCCTTGGCAGAAGAATTTTTCCCCACTCTGGCTCAGTACTTCTACTCTCGCTCTTCCTCCTTCCCCAACAACTCCGTATGAGGAAGAAGCCTTTGGCTTGGGGCTCCTCCGCAGGGACATGATTCCCCTCTCTCCCACATTGGACATCATCTGATCTCACCCGGTGATAAGCTGTTGGGGAATATAGATCACTGGGGACCTGGTGCCTTATTCTTTGGTCTCTTGTCTGCCTTTTTATAATAATTGAATAAAAGCTTGATTGTTACTTTCAGTTTGACTGGTTCTACTAATTATCACCTTGACACCTGTCAACTTGACAAAGGCTAGACTTTACCTGAGACTACATCCTTGTTCAGCTTTTTGCCCTTCCTTATCTTACTTCAATCTCTCTTGTACATGTTTTCCCTGAAGAACACTCCATCAATCACCATATTACTGAATCACTATATTAGTTTCTGCTCCCAAAGACCTAAGACACATATCAAATTAATTTGTATGTATGGTGTATGGTAGGAGCCAAGTATTTTTGTTTGTTTCCATATGAATAGCAAATTATTCCAGCACCATCTAATTAAAAGATTATCCTTTACCTACTGAATTGCAGTTGTACCGTAACCATAAATCTTAAGTGGATCTGTTTTGGAGCTCTCTATTCAGTTTCATTGTTTTATTTTTCATCTTGTATCAATAATATGCTGTCATAATTATTGTGGCTTTACTGTAAGTCTTGATATCAGATAGAGTAAGTTCTGCAAATTAATTCTTCTTCAAGACTGACTTGGTTATTTGAAACATTTCCATATAATTTTGGAGTCAGGTTATCAATTTCCAAAAAAGTGATGGAGTTGAACTAAGGTTACATTTTTTTCTATAGATGATTTTAGAACTTAACCATTCAACAATATTAAATTTTCAGATCCAAGAACACACAGTACATATCTCTATTTATTTAGATATTCATACATGTTGCTTATCCCTGTTTCAAAATTTTTAATGGTAAAGGGTATATTTGTGTATATTCTCTGTACTTCACTGATTTCTGATCTTATCATTATTCTTTCCCTTCTTCCACTTTCTTCACTGTTTGTTTTCTAGCTTCTTGAAATGACCTCTTCTTTGATTTTCAATGTTTCTTATTTTTCTACATATACATCTATATCTAAAAACCTTCCTCTAATTGCTACTAAAACTGCGTCCTATACATATTAATCTGAGTGTTTTCATTATCATTCAAATGAAACATTTTCTAATTTTCATTTTGATATCTTCTTTACTCATTGTTATTTAGAAGTGTGTTTCTTAATTTCCAGTAACATGGGGATCATCTAGTTATAATTGCCAATTTTTAATTTATTTGCTATAATGATAGGACATACTTTAAATAATTACAGTCTTTTGAAATTTTTCAAGACTTGTTTTCTAGCATTAAATTGATCTATTTTTTAAATGTTCCACCATTCACTATAAAATAATATATACTCCTACTCTGCAACTCTTGTATGCAGTTACTATAGACATCAATAAAGGAAAGTTGGTTAATAATGTTATTTAAATATTCCATTAGTGACTTTTTCTTGTTTTATCTCTTTTTTTAAATTTTAAGTTATATCATTTGTTATTATCTTAGTGGTTACCATAAAGTTTAAAATATGAATCCTTGGCTTATTATTTATTATTTATTATCTGCCTTCCCTTAGAATGTTCACCATTTTTTCAATGTTGCAAAAACTTAACGATTTTTAACTCCCTTTATCACCCCAACAATTCTTTGTGTCAATGTTGACATATATTTTATTTCTTCTTATATTATAAACCTACAAGGCATAGTTATTACTCTTTTGTAAAAGTCAATAGTCTTTTATATCTATCCAAAAATTTACCTTTTATGGTGCTCTCCCTCTCTTCCTACAATTTTATGTTTACATCTATTATCATTTTACTTCAACCTGAAAAATATTCCATTAGTAAATTTTATAGTATAGGTCAACACATTTTCTCACTTTTTTTGGTGGGGATCTGAAAATAAATTTCTATTGTCCTCATTTCTCATTTTTTGAAGGATATTCACTCTGGGTTGAGAATTATATATTGGTGGGTTTTTCCCTTTTAAGCACTTTGCAGATGTCATTCTATTGTCTTCTAAATTCCATTGCTTCTCTTCAAAAATCAGCCTCAATATTTAATGTTGCTTTCAAACATAATGTGTCACTTATCTCTGAACATCTTTAAGATTTTCTTTTTGTCTTTGTTTATGAGAATTTGAAATTTGAAGTGCTTAGCTGTGGTTTTATTTTAATTATCATTATTGTGGTTCTCTGAACTTCTCAAAAATATGAGTTAATATTTTTTCATTAGTTTTGGAAAATTCTTACCAATTATTTCATCAAATATTACTTTGCCCCATTCTCTCTCTCCTCTTGTTCTTTATGCTTCATTTTAGTATTTTTTATTAATTGGTCTTTTCATGTCTTTTAAGTTTTTATTCTAAGCATGGCATTGTTTATACAGAACCATGGAAGCATCAGATTGTTATTTTCCCCCTGAAGAGTTTTTCTTTTGTTTGTATTTATTTATTTATTTATTTATTTATTTATTTATTTATTTATTTATTTTTATACATTCATAATTGAGCTGCCATGGTTCTAAGTGGCACTTTTAGTAAGAATTATTTCACCTATAGATTGTTGGTACTCCTCAGATAAGACCTTCCTAAAACTCAAATTCAGAGCTATATATGTTGTAGGTAGATGTGAGACTTTAAATTAGTTAATTTATATAAAATTCTTAGCACAGTTCTTGGCATATTGTGAGTTCTCAAGAAATGTGAACTTTCATTACAGCTGATTATGGGTATTGTTCTTTCAAACTTGCATGACTTCAGTGAGAATTCTTTCAGAGATATTTAGTGAGCTGTAGTTTGCTAGTATCTATGATCACATATAGATGTAATTATACTGACTATATGTTTGGTTGTGAAAAGCATGTTAAACTTGTTTAAATCTCTTCCTAGGCCAGAGGGTCTTAATCTTTTTTGTTCCACAGACCCCTTTGCCAGTCAGGTGAAAACTACAGACCCCTTACTAAGTCCACACTATACTGTATATTATTTAATAAATATATCACATCCACACCAACGTGTCCCCACAAGAATAATGTTTTTTTTTTTTTTATTTCAATTCAAGCTTACAGACTCCTTGTTAAGTACCCTTGTCCTAGGCCATTGGAAATCATATTTTCCAAACATGCCTGCAGCAAAATCTCCATCTCATATGCTTTTCCTTCAGTCTGAAGTTGACTTACCTCTTATTGAGAAATGGGGTCTATTCCTCCTCCTCTAACCTTTTGTGACTATTTCAACCAATAATCACAGAAGTAAAGCAATGTGTCTCTGGGACTAAATCATAAAAGGTGATGCAGGTTCTGCTTTGTTTAGAATACTTACTCTTTTGACTTTCAGGCACATACAACCATTCTGATTACAGTGATGCTGCAATGCTAAGAGGAAGTACAAACAACTCTACATGAAGAAATCACTAGAGAGGACTTCCGGGAAGATGGCGGACTAGTAAGACACGGGAATCTCTTCTCCAGAAAAATAGCTAGAGGACAAGCTGAAACAGCCCCTAAAAAGATCTTTTAGGGTTTAGGTCACCAGGTGAAGGCTGCACACCACCCAGAAGAGAGAGGGACAGAAGAGGGGAATTGCGACTACAGAACTGTGAGTTGCAAGTAGCAGCTTCTGCTGCTACCGGCACCCTCCCCCACACTCTTCAGAATTCTCAGGCCCCTGGGCCTGCGACCACAGACAAAGGGGGCTTCAGGGATCTGCCACTCCCGGAAAGGGGAGAGAGAGGGACACAACCTTAGGCTGACTCAGGTTCGGACCTGAAATTTGGGCTGCAGAGTCCTACAGACCCTTCCACACGGGGGTTTGCCCTGGGAGCCCGGAAAGGACTGGAGAAATCCGATCCTCGCAACCTCCCTCTCTTCTAGCCTGGACTAATTGTTGAGGACACCACGGGAGAGGGGAGAGAGAGCCTGGGGCTGACCCTGCTTTGGACTCCCAGGTTTGGTCTGCCCTGTCCCGAGAGCCCTTCCAGGCCAAGTGGGGCTGTGCCATTGTTTGCCTTGTAGCCTGCAAGGGGCTAAAGATATACAAACCTCCCAGTCTCATCCTCTACTAACAGGGACTGATTATTGAGGATTCAGAAGGGAGTGGAATATTTCCTAGCTGGGAAAAGGGGGGCGCTACGAAAGAAGTCTGGAGAACTGTCTCAGAAAGTTTGAATCACAGGGCTCCTAGCCCCCAGACAGGAAGCTCTGTCACATTGATCTGGTCTGTGTCACAACAAATACGCTCCGACCAGGCATTGAACTGAGAGCAGCCAACAAGTGCCATCTCCTGGCAGACCAAGGAAGTACACATAAGAAAATTAATAAGTAAGAGAGTCTTTTCCAGGCCTCTATAGCCTCCCTGCCCAAGGCCCTAGGAAACGACTCTACAACCAATTACTGGGTCCAGTGCCCAGTTTTGAGCAACCAGCAGAACAATCCTAACAATCAAGGTTGAGCCAAAAATCAAAGAGCGGTGGTAACTCACAGCCTCCTGCTACTAAAACCCCATAACAGAGAAAGAGATAGAGCATCTAAGTAAAATACAAACTAACCAGATGCCTAAGCACCAAAAAAAATTACGGGCCATACTAAGAAAATAGAAGACATGGCCCAAGAAAAGGAATACAGTAAAGTCCCAGAAGAGATGCAGAATTTGAGAGAACTAATCAGTGAGATGAGCACACATTTCCAAAATCAAATTAATGAGATGAAAGAGAATATAGTTAAAGAGATCAATGACATCAAGAAGTCATTGGGCAAACGTAAAGAAGAATTTGAAATCATGAACAGAAAAGTAATGGAGTTCATAAGAATGAAAGATACAATAGGTGAAGTAAAAAATACATTTGAAGCATACAACAGCAGACTCGAAATTATAGAAGAAAGAATAAGTGATACTGAAGACAGAGCAGCTAAAATTGAAGAGAGAAAAGAAAGGAAAAAAATTGAGCAGGGGCTCAGAGAGCTGAATGACAACACAAAACGCAAGAACATACATGTCATCGGAGTACCAGAAGGAGAAGAGAAAGGAAAAGGGGCAGAAAGAGTATTTGAGGAAATAATAGCTGAAAATTTCCCAACTCTCATGAAAGAAATGAACTTTCATGTCCAAGAAGCACACCGTACCCCAATAAGAATAAATCCCAATAGACCTACGCCAAGACACATATTATTCAGAATGTCAATTGTAAAAGATAAAGAGAAAATGCTCATAGCAGCAAGAGAGAAGCAAACGATCACGTACAAAGGACGTCCAGTAAGACTTTGTGCCGATTTTTCTTCAGAAACCATGGAGGCGAGAAGACAGTGGTATGATACAATTAGGAAACTGAAAGAGAAAAACTGCCAGCCGAGAATTCTTTACCCAGCAAAACTGTCCTTCAAATATGAAGGTGAATATAAAGTATTCACAAACAAACAGAAACTGAGAGAATTTGCAAAAAAGAATCCACCTTTGCAGGAAATATTAAAGGAAGCCTTAGAACCTGAAAGAAAAAGACAGGAGAGAGAGGCTTGGAGGAGAGTATAGAAGAAAGAAAAGCAGAAAGGATAACCAAAAGAGTAAAAAGAAAGACAAAAATAAGATGACATATGAAAACCAAAGAATAAAATGGAGAAAATAAATAGTGCATTTTCAGTAATATCATTGAATGTGAATGGATTAAATTCCCCAATCAAAAGATACAGGCTGACAGAATGGATAAAAAAACATGAGCCATCCATATGCTGCTTACAAGAAACTCATCTCAGACACAAGGATACAAGCCAGCTGAAAGTAAAAGGTTGGAAAAAGATACTCCATGCGAATAGTAAACAGAAAAGAGCAGGGGTAGCTATACTAATATCAGACAAAACAGACTTCAAATGCAAAAAAGTGATAAGAGATGCGGAAGGCCATTATATATTAATAAAAGGGACGATCCTCCAGGAAGATATAATAGTCATAAATATCTACGCACCTAACCAGGGTGCCCCAAAATATATGAGACAAACTCTGGCAAAGCTGAAGGGAGAAATAGACATTTCTACAATAATCGTCGGGGACTTCAACACCCCTCTCACATCATTAGATAGAACAACTAGACAGAAGATCTACAAGGAAACAGAGAACTTGAACAATATGATAAACAAGTTAGACCTTACAGACATATACAGAACACTGCATCCAAACTCAGCGGATTATACATTCTTCTCAAGTGCCCATGGATCCTTCTCCAGGATAGACCACATGTTAGGTCACAATACAGCTCTCAATAAATATAAAAAGATTGAAATTATACAAAGCACCTTCTCAGATCATAATGGAATGAAACTAGAAATCAATAACAGACAGGAAAAAAGGAAATTTGCAAATGTGTGGAGACTGAACAACACACTCCTAAATATTCAGTGGGTCAAAGAAGAAATTGCAAGTGAAATCAGTAAATATATTGAGACAAATGAAAATGAGAACACAACATATCAAAACTGATGGGATACAGCAAAGGCAGTCTTGAGAGGGAAATGTATAGACCTAAATGCCTATATTAAGAAACAAGAAAGAGCTAAACTCAAAGATTTAACTGAACAACTTGAGAAACTAGAGAAAGAACAGCAAACCAATCCCAAAGCAAAAAGAAGGAAAGAAATAATAAAGATTAGAGCAGAAATAAATGAAAATGAGAACAAAAAAGCAATGAGGAAATCAATGAAACCAAAACTGGTTCTTTGAGAAGATCAATAAAATTGACAAACCCCTCGCTAGACTAACAAAGAAAAAAACAGAGAAGATGCAAATAAATACAATCAGAAATGAAAGAGTGGAAATTACAAATGACCACACAGAAATAAAAAGAATCATAAGAGGATATTATGAGAAACTATATGCCAACAAACTAGACAACCTGGATGAAATGGACAAATTTCTAGAAACTCATAACCAACCTACACTGACACAACAAGAAATAGAAGAACTTAACAAACCAATCACAATTAAGTAGATTGAATCCGTCATCAAAAATCTCCCAGCAAAGAAAAGTCCAGGACTAGATGGCTTCACAGGTGAGTTCTACCAAGCATTTCTAAAAGAATTAACACCAATCCTATTTAAACTCTTCCAAAAAATTGAAGAGGAGGGAAAATTACCCAACACATTTTATGAAGCCAACATCACCCTAATACCAAAGCCAGATAAAGATTTCACAAGAAAAGAAAATTACAGACCAATGTCTCTCATGAACATAGATGCAAAAATTCTCAACAAAATACTTGCAAATCGAATCCAACAGCATATCAAAAGACTTATACATCACGACCAAGTGGGATTTATTCCTGGTATGCATGGCTGGTTCAACATAAGAAAATCAATCAATGTAATACACCACATTAACAAGTTGAAGGAAAAAAACCACATGATCATCTCAATAGGTGCAGAAAAGGCATTCGACAAAATCCAACATCCTTTTTTGATAAAAATACTTCAAAAGATAGGAATAAAAGGAAAATTCCTCAATATGATAAAAGGCATATATGAAAAACCCACAGCCAACATCATACTCAATGGGGAAAGGTTGAAAGCTTTCCCCCTAAGATCAGGAACAAGACAAGGATGCCCACTGTCACCATTGTTATTCAACATTGTACTAGAAGTTCTAGCTAGGGCAATTAGACAAGACAAAAACATTAAAGGCGTCCAAATAGGAAAAGAGGAAGTAAAACTCTCACTGTTTGCGGATGACATGATCCTGTATTTAGAAAATCCTGAAGTATCCACAACAAAGCTACTTGAACTAATAAATGAGTTCAGCAAAGTGGCAGGATATAAGATCAACACGCAAAAATCAGTAATGTTTTTGTACACTAGTACTGAACAATCTGAGGAGGAAATCAGGAGGAAAATTCCATTTTCAATAACAACAAAAAGACTCAAATACCTAAGAGTTAATTTAACCAAGGAAGTACAGGACCTATATGCAGAAAACTACAAAACAATGCTAAAAGAAATTTAAAAAGACCGAAACAAATGGAAAGACATTCCATGTTCATGGATTGGAAGAATAAATATTGTGAAGATGTCAATCTTGCCCAAACTGATTTATAGATTCAATGCAATACCAATCAAAATCCCAACAGCTTACTTTACAGAATTAGAGAATGCAATTACCAAATTCATCTGGAAGGGTAAGTGCACCCGAATAGCTAAAAGTATTCTAAAAAAGAAGAGCAATGTGGGAGGAATTTCACTGCCTGACCTTGAAACATATTACAAAGCTACAGTGGTCAAAACAGCATGGTACTGGCATAAAGATAGACATATCGATCAGTGGAATAGAATTGAGAATCCAGAAATAAACCCTCACCTATACAGTCAACTGTTTTTTGACAAACCTACCAAGCCCATGCTGATGGGAAAAAACAGTCTCTTCAACAAATGGTGTTGGGAGAACTGGATATCTATAACCAAAAGAATGAAAGAAGACCCCTATCTCACCCCCTATACAAGAATCAACTCAAAATGGATCGAAGATCTAAATATAAAACACAGGACCATAAAACTACTAGAAGAAAATGTAGGGAAACATCTTCAAGACCTTGTAGTAGGTGGTGGTTTCTTGGACTTCACACCCAAAGCAAGTGCAACAAAAAAGAATAAGTAGATAAATGGGACCTCCTCAAAATTAAACACTTTTGCACCTCACAGGACTTTGTCAGAAGGGTGAAAAGGCAGCCGACTCAATGGGAAAAAGTATTTGGAAATCACAGATCTGATAAGGATTTAATATCCAGGATATATAAAGAGATGTTACAGCTCAACAATAAAAAGACAAATGACCCAATTAAAAAATGGGCCAAAGACTTGAATAGACATTTCTCCGAAGAAGAAATACAAATGGCAAAAAAACACATGAAGAAATGCTCAACATCACTCATGATTAGGGAAATGCAAATCAAAACTACCATGAGATATCATTTCACACCTATCAGAATGGCCACTATTAAAAAGACAGAGAACTACAAGTGTTGGAGAGGATGTGGAGAGATAGGAACACTTCTTCACTGTTGGTGGGAATACAGGATGGTACAACCACTATGGTGGACTGTTTGCCAGTTCCTAAAGAAGTTGAATATAGACTTGCCACGTGACCCTGCAATACCACTACTGGGTATATACCCAGAAGAACTGAGAGCAGTGACACGAACAGACATCTGCACACCAATGTTCATAGCCACATTATTCATCATTGCCAAAAGTTAGAAACAACCCAGGTGTCCATCAACAGATGAATGGATAAACAAACTGTGGTCTATTCACATGATGGAATATTATGCAGCTGTAAGAAGAAATGAAGTCATAAAGCATATGGCAACATGGATGAATCTGGAGGACATTATGTTGAGTGAAGCAAGCCAGACACAAAAGGACAAATACTATATGAATGCATTACTATGAACCAAATATATTGTGTAATATATTGTTTGATTCACACACACAAAAAAAAAACAAAAAAACAAACAAAAACCAAAACAACAAAAAAATTTACATGTATCCATTACATTTAATTGAGAAATGTATATATTTATTCATCTGTGTTTACTTTTTAGTTTTTTATTGCTTATGTTTTCAATTATTAAATGTACAAAATAAAGTTAAAACAAAGAAAGAAAGAAAGAAAGAAATCACTAGAGAGTCCCAGAGACTACATAAATAGAGACAAATGCTCACCCAGCCCCCAGTTGCTTCAACCTCCCAGTATTCTGTTCTACTTCCAGCTACTGACTGACTGCAATTTTATGAGAGACACTGATCCAAAAATGCCCACCCAAGCTATTCCCAAATTCCTGATCCAAAGAAATGATGAGACATAATAAAATGGGTGTGATTATTTTAAACCTCTTTGATTTGTAGGATTTAATATGCAGTGAATAGATAGCCATAGTGATGTTATTTAAAACACATTCTTTGCCCCACGCTTATCTTTGTCAATATCCATTCTCCCTTTGGAATAATTTTCCCCTCCCTCCAGATGAAAGACTATATAGAGGACCATGTAGTTTTGATCTGTCAAACAATCCTACTATATCTAGATCATGCCTATACCTCTTCACATATACTAAAATGGATCTATCCCTCTGGGACTTGCAAGATGGTTGGCTAGCTAACCAAGTTAACTAATTTCCCCTGAAGATTTAATTGTTATAGATGTTGTAATACATTTCTCTTTCTTGAGAAGCATTTAAATATCTTTAAAATCTTCTGATTCGGAACTTAAAATAGACTGATTAATGTTTGAATTTCATATAGAGTGAGGATCTTTTGAGCGAGATATTTGAGGGTTCAAGGAGGAGGTGTGGCAAGATGTTCAGTGCCTGAAAATTTACTATGTAGTCCCCACCTATGGCCCATTCTTTCTTTTATTCCTCGGTAGCTAAAATAAAAAGCAAGACAGTAATTTTGTTTTGCTATTTTCCTCATCTGAAAATGGAGTTACTGGTCTTAATATTTGCAAAGCATACAAAATTCCTGAATTGATAGCCTAATAATTTTAAGTGTTATTGCCATTGCACATGCTTTCATAGAATGAGAGTTTAATCAACTTTCTAACTAGAATAACTAATATATGTGAGCTGATGCAAATGTTAATCTCATTGCCAAAACTAATTGAGGTGAAATTTCAAATTGTGAATTTATGTTAAACCACTGAAACAGTGGTATCTAAGTGGGAAGTTTTTTGTTTTTTTTTTTTTCCCCTCCTGACACAGCACATAACAGACTCACATGAATTTTTTCATGTTATTTATATTAATCTTTGCAATAGAGGTAGGTGTTCTCAACCTGACCTGAATACAATGTCTGCAAAATGTTCATGAACTTTCTTCTTCATTATACTTACCTAGTCCAGAGACTGAGGGGTACGTAACTTCCCAAAGTGGGGCTACATAAGCCAATTAATTTGTGTCACCCAAATATTCTATAGAATATGCCAAAAAGTCATTCTCTTAGGCCTCATGGACAATTCTCAAGGAGTTTTTCTTAGGGAGGCTCTTCAAAATGATGCCAAATATTTTCCTGCCTGCTCTTGGAAAGGTTTTTGTCTTACAGCTAGAAAAGAAATTTTGAACTAGGAATTAACAGATCACCTATTCCAGAAACTTTTTTTCTTGTCTTTTAGCTTGGTTGGCATTATTTATACTAAGAAGTTCTCTCGATTTCTGGTTGGCTCTACTAGGTATGCTTAACCCCTCTTTGTATCTATTGATTTGTTTCCTTATTTTCAAATGTACCTCAAGCCCTCCTTTTTAAATATAAATAAACTATAAGCACACACACACACATACACACACTCTTGACTTCCTTGGGCTATGGTTGCAGTTCTTTCTTTTGTTTTAATGTCAACCTTCTATCCATGATCTTTTTCA
The DNA here is from genome assembly GCA_026826555.1 of Tolypeutes matacus. Taxonomy (NCBI): domain Eukaryota; kingdom Metazoa; phylum Chordata; class Mammalia; order Cingulata; family Chlamyphoridae; genus Tolypeutes; species Tolypeutes matacus. Next base: position 41,015,950 of record JAKSZT010054304.1, on the reverse strand, counting down.
TTTAACTTTGATTTCTCCACTTATTTCATAACAATTGTTCACTTCATCACAAAGGCCTATTTGTCTCCCAAATATTCCTAGAATCTTTTCCTTTCTATACTCACTTATACTTATCTATACCCAGCATATAAATATAAGAACATTTTGCAGAAAGTGTATCATTACAATATTGACTGCTTTCTATGATATGTCAACTGTATTTACAAGCAACTTTGCATTGTATGGAAAAAATAGGGCATGTTGAATTGTGAGCTCTTTATATATTGTTAATTGAACCATGTGATTAGGAAATATGACAGTTTGGCCATCCACACAAACACTTTTGTTGGAGACTGTAACATAATGAGTGAGTGAGGTTTTACTTTTTCTTTGGGTGTGCCTATAACTGTAGTTCAGCTCTAACAAATGGAGAAACAAGAGTCTGTTATGGGTTGAATTGTGTTCCCTACAAAGATATGTCAGGGTCCTAATCTCCAGTACCTGTGAATTTGACCTTATTTGGAAATAAGGTCATTACTAATAGAACTAGACAAGTTCAAATGAGGTCAAAGGAAATAGGGCAGGCCCTTAATCCAGCATGACCGGCATCCTTATAAGGAGGTCAGAGAAGATACAGACAGGCACAGAGAGAAGATGGACATGTGAAGACAGAGGCAGATGCATCTATAAGCCACGGGACGCCAAGGGCCACCGGAAGCCAAGAAAGAGGCATGGAACAGATTTCCCCCCAGAGACCTCAGAGGGGGCATGGCCCTGCCAATACCTTGATTTTAGATGTCTAGTCTCCAGAATTGTGAGACATAAATTTCTGTTCTTTTAAGCCATCCAGTTTATAGTACTTTGTTATGGCAGCCCTGGGAATCTAAGACAATGTGCCTAGAGCTTGAATATGAAAAGAAATAATGAAACCAGAAAAATAAACTTTTTAATTCTTTTTTGAACACTTACCAGAAATATTTGCAGTGGCATTATGTGTTAAGATGGGCAGGGTTGTAGCCTATAAATTTTTCATTCAATTTTACTTTGAGTGTTTTCTAAATCATTCACTTCCCCAATATTATTTTACTCAGTGATAATATGACTAACTTCATTTACTAAAATTTACAAAGTTGCTATAATAGGAATTTTACTATAAAAATACAAAACATTATTTGAACTCACCTGTATGAAACATGCCTCAAAGGCACAAAAGAAATTCCACAACATGAATTTCTCAAATTTCAAAATGAGCGCTCATGCATCTTATCCTGGAATGTTCGTCATATAATCAATTATGTGCAATTCTATTTTATAATGTTCAGAGAACTTCTTTCCTGCAAATAATGTGGCCTGAGACTGAGGTCATAAAATGTAAACAAAACTAATTCCTGGAAATGCACGGGGATTTTTGGTCAGACACTGCTCTGTCAGGTTTTGCCCTAACATCTATTCAAAACACACAGTTAACAAAAGAGTTTTTTGCTTGTAAATAATGGGCCAAATACAACTTTCTATGAACCTTTTCCATTATGTTTCTTTCTTGAGGCTGTTCATTCTGTTTTCTTTTTTCCACAGCTGGATTTGTTGGCATATAAAACAGCATAATTTCAGATGTTCTTTGTGTTGGGTAATCCTATTAGCTTGGAAAATATATTTTCCTGAAATTGAGAAAATAGGGTCATTTGCTTCATGCCACTTTTCTTATCTGCTATTATTTGATCACAATACATTTATTAATTATCATAAAGGCTCCATGTCTTTTTTTTTTCCAAGTGACCCTTCATTCTAACTTGGAAGCCTAATTAGTTCAGATTGTATTAAAATGCTTTGTTTTTGCTCCTTTTGTCAGAGAAGAGTTAGAACATGATGCCTCTCCTGGTAAGTCACAGAATGAAGAAGCCTGACCCAGGGAATCAAATGTCTGACCTGGCCTGACCCTAACCTCTACTTAAAATCAAGTCTTTACTTTTATTTAAAAACAGAAGTATACTTTCCATGTATCCATTTTTCCCTTGTCCCAGCTGTTAAGAAGCACCCATGGCTATTCATCTGAGAGTCCAGGGTGGGAAAGGACATTTTCCTATCTTCCCAGTTTGGGGACTGGGAACTGGGCTTTATTTAGTCATGTTTACTTAGGAAAAACTCCCACTATATTGTCTAAGAATTTCATGCTAGACAAAAGCAGCCCCTAAAACCCAGAATTAGATGAATCGTAAGGGTTTTCTCTCCTCTATACATAAAACGTAAATACTTACTTACTTCTAACTAAATCTTTTTGTTGAAGTAAAAATTTTTCCTGATTATGCTTTGATATTTAAGGCAGACAAAACATTTGACAGATATATTAAGAAATGACAGTTGGTGGAACATTTAAAATTGTCACTTTCCTGTTGGGGAGTATAGGAAGCCACATGAGTTCCTCTAATAATCACAATTTTGTTAATAGCTTTTTTGGTCTTGTGCTCTCACTTTTGAAGCCAATGATCAATATCTTTAATTTGAGTCTTGCTTTTATTGTCCAACCTTGTAATTTTTTCCCCTCTGGTTGTATGGTTGTTACAGTAAATTTAATTTATGACTGTGCAGGGCAATGCATCGTATAGGTCATATCCTGTAATCTTTCATGTAGAGAATTCCCATGGAGTTATTCTGTGAGATGTAAAGATGGCAACTCTTTAGCTTGTACTTTAAACATCTTTACTTTTGAGGGGGTAAGGATGAAGATTAGCTAATTCAATATGCTCCAAACTATGGTGAATAGAGCTTATATTCGCTCATTTAGGCATGTAGCATAACTATGCAGACTTGATGAGTAATGTCAGGGGCTCCTTCTTACCCTAAATTCAATAATTTGTACCTTTGAAAATAAAAGCTCTTTAGAGTTTTGCAATCTGGAATTTTCCCACTCTCTACCTCTGGTTATCAGAGAAGCTCATTTTAAACAAAAGGCTAAGGTTTTTTTTGTTGTGAAATCTGGTCAGATGTGATAGTTAGTGCAACAGCTAAATGCCAGTCTTAATAATAACAAGGCTTTAGTGTTTTGGAGCAAGGCACATTGTTGTATTGCCATTTTCAAATTCAAGTGTAGCAAACATAGTCAAAGTTAAGTTGTTTGTGGAGCAAGCATACCTTTTAAAACTGTGATAAGTTTACTGCATTGATCTAAAAAACAAAACAAAATAAACAACAACAACAACAACAACAAAAAAACAGAAAAGAGAAGCACAGTAAAAATATTCCCCAAAATAAAAGTGAATTACTAAAAATGTCTCAGAATAGAGATCATCTCTATTTTTCAGTTGGCCTATATGAGGTGACTATAAGTTAAAATTCAAATACAAAATTAAATCTACATGCACATGCTCTGATTTAAAATTAGTGAAATGCTTCAAAATTGAGAGGGTTCTCCAATTTGTGAAGTACATAAGCTCTGAGCCATGTAAAGGGCAATTTAAAATTGTTCAAGCTCTTCAAATTTTCCAGAGTACTTCAATTTGGAAGTTATCAGGGTTCCAGGAATGTATAATGCATAGAAATGTGAGGCTGCTGAAGATGCTTTTTTTAAAAGCGCCCCTCACTTGTGATCAGACATCTGGGCATGTGCAGACACTAAGGAATAAATTGATGTAAAATTGTTTGAGTGCATCAATTTGTACATGATTCAAAGAGGCGCCAAGATCACTCAGCACATGTTCAAATGGCTAGAACGCCCTCATTCAAATTGTGGGAGGAAAAGATGACACCAAATCTTCATTGAGGGAAAAAAGGGAAAAAATGATGAGGAATTCAAATATTACTCAACAATGTGATATTGTAGGAGAGATGACTCGGAACATGAGGAAGACAGTACCAAAAGATAAAGTTCAATTAGACTTTTTGTCAAAGCCTCCCTCAACTTAATTTCACACCCCGCCCTTCATGAACTCTACTGGGACACCCCGTTCTACTTACTCTCTCTTGAACGGGCCTTGGATTCCCACATTGGTGTCTTCTTTGTCCCATTTTCTCTTTCTGGCAGCTCAATGAAGAAAATAGATTTCATCTTGCATGCCATATCACCTCAATTGTTAGTGGATGCCAGCAGTGCTGTGTGAAGGAGAATTCAGAAGCCACATTAAGCCTCAACAGTAAAAAGGCTCATAATTAATGCTGTCACCATGGACAAAGGAGGGACATGAGGCAATATGGGTACAGATATTTCCTGTTCTTTTCTTATACATGTCCTAAGCTACTTCAAGAGCCTGTTGAGGTAACACTCTAATTCTTCTAAATGTACTTAATTTCGTTTTTGCAGCACTACAGGCTTTGATCCTTGCAAACACTTATTTTTACTGCTTTAAACTTTTAAATATTAAAAGAATGAGGAAAATGCTTAAATACATGTATGTTCTATGTGCCATAAGACAATCTGGTATCATTTACTCTATTTTCTGTTTTAGGAAATATACATATTATGTGCATAGTAACATAAATATATATACACACACACACACATACATATATACACAAATAGTCAAAGAGGAGTTCTACATATGTAAATATTGTTGACCTTCATAACAACTCTTAGTCTCATGTCTGCCCCTTTTTAGCTATGTGACCTTAGGAAGGTCACTGCACCTCACTGGATCCCATTGGCTTCATTTGTTAGGTGAAGGGTTAAATAAGCAAACTGCCTTGGGGCCTTCTTTCATCCTCTCTGAGCTGTGAACTTCCAGCAATTGAAGATGTTCATCAAAGCAATCAAAGAGTGTGAGAGATGATCACAGATCTCAAAGTGAAGTGGATCTTCTCAGTGGCCTGAGGAAAGTTCCTCAGTCATGTGATGGGATTTCTGAGCTACTGTCTCCAACAATGGTAGATTATTGGCCAATTATATGTTGTGATTTTAGAGGCTCCAAGCCAACTTTCATTTACCTTCCCTAAATGTTTCTCATTCGGTGGTTATAGAAATTGTTTTGGGATGGAACAAAATTTGTATTTACCAAATTAAAAGGAGGGAATATTAAATAATGAGAAGTACAGAAGTCTTAAGATCAGAAATGAATCTAAGTTCTACCACTCATTATATTTATAAGCTTTTATATGTTCTTTAGATTCTCTGGGTCCCAAGTTCCTCATTTGTAAAATGGTAGGAATAATTATAGTCATCTCATAGATTTCTGGTAAAGAATAAATGCAATTATGTACATATGCTTAGTTTAGCATATAGCAGACTTTCAATAATTAGTTTCCTTTCCCATCCTCTTTCAGTTATAAGAATTTTGTTTTTATCTTCTGTGTGGAAATTTCAGTCTGAAGTCCAGAAATGTGTGAAAGGTTAGACTGGGTAGGGCTTTAAATGATGGGCAATGGAGATTGAATGCCAGCCAGGCAGTAATGGAGAGTTTTTAGAGCCTCTGAACAGGGTAGAGGCATGCTCACAGCATCCTGGAAGAAGCTTGGGGAAGGACACATGGATGAGTCTGGTGGCAAATATAAGAGAAATACAGCACAGCATGAGACTGATGCCTGGGTGAAGGTACCAGTATGGGTGGTAACAGTGGGATAGTGAGACAGTAAGGAAGAGCATTTGAGAAGAGCAATTACCAGGGCTTTAAAACAAATTAGATGGAGAAGAAAATAGTCACAACAATGAGGTTTTAAATTTTCCAGTGACTAGATCCCAAAGACCAGACAAATGATTTAAATCTCTATGAGTCTCGGGTAAAAGGTACAGCTACTGCTATCAGTATCTCAGAGGCCCTAAAATGGATGTATTAGGGTTAACATACATGATCTCATATTTTACTTTTAATATGCCTATTTTAAATATATTACATTTCCCCTCATAATAAACCACAAAGGCCATATATTTCATTATATTTGCTAACTCTAATTGGGGAATAAGTAGATCATTACCATAATCACAGTCCCTGGCTGCAAGGATTAGACATAAACCTATAGGAAATACATTAGAAAACTATAAATATGTTTACTTCTGGAAAAACTGAAAGGACTAGCCATACTCAGCCAGTGGGCATTGTGTGCCAGTGCCCAGGGATATTGAAAATCTACTTTGTCCACTGAATAATAGGGACAACTTCCCAGAGTTTATAAGAGCCTCAGGGTCTGACCTAAAGGTGTTAATCAGTGGTTCCCAGACTTGGAGATTTCACGGTCCACAAAATAATTGAAAAAAAAAAATTCTTTTCTACAGAAGGTGCCTACTTTTATTTTGTCAAGTACATATTCAAAACAAAACAAAACAACCAAACAGACCAAAAACGACTGCCATCTCTTGTTAGCATTATTTCATGAAAGAAGGGATATTTTTATTGGTCACCCAAGTTGAAACAATGGACATAATCTCAGAACAAAGAACATCTTTTACATTGAATATATTTATCTTATTAAAAATCTCACTGTGGTCCATTTAAAATTTTTTACAAAAGACTCATGTCCAAATATTGTAAATTGGGACTTACTGGTATTTCTAATGTTTACTCAAATAGACACTTAAGCTAAGGTCAATGTTTTGATATCAGGATCCACAAGTTATCATTCACCCTTCATTAACTTATTGCCTGATCACATAGAGTAGATGCTCAGTAGATACTTGTTTCATGAATGAATGAGTGAAATGATGACTGGCTCAATCATTCATTGAAAGCTTGGGTAAGAGCAGAGATGCTGTTGTTTCTGGCATTCCTTCTTGGTAGACACATAGTAATATAACCTGTTAAAATCAGTGCTGATTGCATTTAAGGATTCAGGGAGCCAGGCTTCAAAAAAGATTGTGCTGTGAAGAGAAACCTCCAATAAGCAATAGGTTCTAGCAGAAGGAAAGATTTTATACTTTGGGAGTCCAGGGCAGGGAGTTGGTCTTTCCAAAACTAGAAGAATACAATGAAAGGATGAAAGTTCACAAATCTCAGTGCTAAAGTCACTATTCACAAACAGTAACTAAGAAACTGAAAATAGTTTTAGCAAATAAAAGAGTGAGATAAATTTTTAAATTGATTTTGTTTCTACCATTTTATGATTCTTCTTCCTTACAGCATCACTTATACACAAACCATCCATATCCAATTTGATGATGAGTAACATCTAATCTTTTCTCAGCATGATCTTATGCTTTGACCACTGTCCACCTCTAGAGTAGAACCACTGGTTCTCTTTCTCTCCCTTTGTCATTTCTTGATTCTTTTCTCCATCTTTCCTCTTTCCTTCAGATCCAATGAAGGTTCTGATGGGAAGAAGGTCTCACATTATTTAAAGACCCTTAAATTTAGACATTTTGGTATTACCTCCAAATGAAAGAGAGACATTCCATAGACCCACTATCTGGTTTGAAAGAAGAAATTGTTCATTGTGCAACTTTAAACACAATGGGTCTGATTGTTCCATTATCAGACCATGCTGAAATAGACTACAAATTAATACTCTTAAAAATCTAATATTTTTGTGAACAATATTGTATTACTTGTACAAAAAGTGGTGACTTTCTAAGTTGTTAAATTAAAAACCAACATGTTTGGTAGTCCTGTCTTGGCAAACATTTTTTTCATTTTATTTTATTTTATTTATTGCTTTATTTTATTATATATTTTTATATTTATTTTATTTTATTAATATGCCAGAAGTTTCAGAAAATGGAAGTGGCCCGGGGCCTCTCTTGACCTATGAGAAACTGTCTCCACCATATCAGATCTTTCTCAACTTCTTAGCTGTCCTTTAATCTAGGAAATGTTTGTTGGAGGGTAGGAAGAGAAAGCACAAAAGCAAAAGAGATATCTAAAATTGGGATGGACAGGGCCTTGGGTAACCAAATGTAAATGTAGCTCAGGGTGCCATTTTGCCTCAGGTTGAATCAAACAAACACTACAGTGCCGTTCTTATTTATATGCTCATTCTCTCTTTATCTCTTGAAGGCTTTTGCTAAAGTCAAATAAGAACTGCTGATGGCATTTGACATTGGTTTGAAAAGCTATGAAAAGAAAGGCTGTATCCCTTTCTACAAAAGAAAGATGGCTGAGATTTCCTTTTTTTTTTTTTTTTTTTTTTTACCTTTTTCCCATGTAGTGTCACTGAGATGTCTTTGTATAGAAGTATCCATTACAAGAAGGAGGACCAGGAGGACCATTCTTTCCTTATATCACTCCATGTAATTCCTTATTAATAGGTTTAAAAGAGCACTCTCCTTCTATTAAAATTTGGTATAAAATATTTTCAAAGTATCTACAAATTTAACAAGATAATTTTATGCCAGCTGTATTAAAATATGGACTTCTCAAGGAGAAAAGGTAAATGGTAAACATAGCCAGCTTAACAGACAGCAGTGTAAACTATTTTACTCTAAGTCAGTGTTTCTCAACCTTGGCATTATTGACTTTTTTTTTTTTTTTTTAAAACAATTTATTGAAGTATATCATTCATACATGAACATACATAAACTATAAGTGTTTAGCAAACATTGTGAACTTACAAAACAAGCATGCATTACATTGTACAGGGTTTCCACACATCACCCCTCCACAAACACCCCTCATTGCTTTTGAAACCAGATAACTCTTTGCTGTGGGGCCATCCTGTGCATTGTAGAATGCTTCTACCCACTGGATGACAATCAGCAAGATCTGATAACCAAAAATGTCTCCAGACATTTCCAAATTGAGAACTATTCATGAAGGCTAATAGTAATTTATATTTCAATGTTTCTGTGAGGCAAACAAACTTGCACCTTTGGCCTTGAACTCACCTCAGAGAGCCAGCTACTCATTTCTTTTTTCTTTTTTTTTTTTTTTTAGATGATACAGTTTAATAATTTTGATGATATTTACCATGTCCTGTGTCCATTACTGTAAGGTAATGTAAAACCTTCCCCATGACCACCAAACAACCCATTAGATCTTGACTGTTCCCTTCTCCCCAGCCCCCCAGGGCCCATGATACCCCCCTCTCCCAACCCATGGAATGTCAAGATTCCCAGCTACTCATTTCTAATAGCTGGTCTAGCATTTCCTCCACCTCAAATTCAGCAAGTCTTAATCTGTCTCTTCCATATAAGTACATACTCCACATTATCACCAAACTAATCTTCCTACCTTATTGTTTTGATAATTTCAGCCCCCCTTAGACACATTTAATGATTTCTAGTTTATAGGAGATAGAATTCAAAGTCCTTAACCCCATATTTAAGACCCACTATCTACATTTCCAGCCCTCCTTTTGTCCCTCCTGCCTATCCAAATTTTATCCACACCTTTAAGATTAAGCTTCTTAAAATTTTTCTTAGATCAGTTTATTCTAATTCTTTCTCCATCTTTTTTTTTTTTGTCATTTTTTTCCACCTCTCTTGCCTTTTCTCCCGTTCTTTCCTATGCACCCATGCCAATCTCATCCACATCTGGACATACAGCATATATTCTAAATAGGTTTTTTTTTTTAGTTGCTGTTTTGAACTGTTACTTAGTTAATGAACTTTTCACATATTATCTCTTATCTATACATTGAGATTTTAACCTTTGAGGTCCTGAAAACACAGTTGATAGAAGTGGTTCCTATACTGTCTGTGTATGAGGCTATACTATATTCCTGGAACTAAGATAGATAGATATCAGGTTAATGCAAGGCTATTTGTAATAGATCATGCAAAATGATCATAGAAGAGAACTTGCCTTTTCAGATCTATTTCCTCAAGTGAATTATTATTATTTTACATTTAATTTGTTCTATGGTAGGAAAAGCCACAAGTTCTCAGAGTGTCCATAGACTCAACTTTCACTAACAACTCAACTATGGATTATTTGTTACTTGAGACAAGTCAGCATTTCAGATTCAGTTATTCATCCATAGGACTGGCTCAATGATTCCAAAGCATGATAATGGAAAATAAAATGAAGACTTTTAGGCCAGGTAGACCTGGGTTCATTACCTGGCTTTGCCACTTACTTGCTTTGTGAACTTGGGCAAATTATCAAATCTCTAAGCCTCTTTTCATATGTAAAATATAAAATGAGAGTAGTAAGTAACACCTGTAAATTTGGTATAGTGATTATATATGTGTGCATATATACATATATATTTGGTCCATTAACTATACTATTTAATATATATATGAATCAATCACACTTTTTCTCCTAAGACCACTTAATCCAATTAAACTCTCAAGTCAAATAGAATTCATAGTGTGCTGAATATGACAAATTTGTATATAGTCAACACAATCACAGTTAGTATCATGTAGGTCCAAGTCTTTGTCAAACAACTCAGCAATAGCAATTTATGAAAATTGTTAAGATGGTTGAAAATATGACACAATTCACATCAGTAATTTGGTTGGATATGGTTATAGTAAATTGAGGGAATTGATTTAATAATGCCTTTAATTTCTATATTGTATTTACTAAGCAAGACTGTTTGTGTGTTTATGTTTAATTATATTTGTTCTGTGATTGCAAATAACTTGATATGAACATAAATTGTGGCTTGGGCTTAAAATGTTTTGTGTATGATAAAAGAATTTGGGGGAGATAACAATGAATAAGTTAAATTTGATTATATTTTCACTTTAAGGAATCATAGTTTAGAAATGTTTTAGACTCTGGCTGAAATAAGCCCTGGTAACAATAACTTAAGAGCCAAAATAAATATAACTTCTGGAAGTAATTAAGAGAGTGATTAGATGTAAGACTTTGGGTGAAATTGCATGATTTTTAATATTGTCATTTATGAAATCAGGAGATTGACCTCAAGAGAAATTTTCCAGTACTGAGTTCCTCAGATGTACTCTTTTTTTTAAACTTCTTTTTTTATTAATATTTTTCTTTTTAAAGAAATGTTAGATTACGTAAATGTTACATAAAAAATATAGAGGCTTCCCATATGCCCTACTCCTACCCCTTCCACACTCTCCCACATTAACAACATTCTTCATTAGTGTAGTACATTTGTTAGAATTGTTGAACCCATATTGAAGCATTGCTACTAACTGTGGACTATAGTTTACATTATAGTAATTCTGTCCTGCACAATTTTGTAGGTTATAACAAAATATATAATGGCCTGTATCCATCATTGCAATGTCATGCAGGGCAATTCCATTGCCCTGAAATGTCCCCATATTACACTTATTCTTTATTCTCCCTCCCGTCAGAACCTCTGGTGGCCACTGCCTTTATATGTATGATAAAAGTTCTTCCGTTGCTAGAATAGTAATAAGTCTGTAATAGAATGTCTATTTTAGCCCATTGTTCATTCCCCAATCATGAGGATTTTGGGATGGTGATGCCTACTCTGTTTCAAATTGAAAGGGGGCTTAGATCCTGTAGGGCAGATGGGTGGAACTATCTTGCTTGCAGATATAGACATACTCTGTTCCTTGGAATGGGTGTTGTCCATCATCATCTCCTTGTTAGGTGTCCTGGATGAGTCAATGAACTGGAGAGTAAGTGTTGCAACTCTGCTGAGATTCAGGGCTCAAGTGGCACATGGATGGACCAGATTTAAGTAAGGCCCACTGACAGGGTGCCAAATTCCTGAGCTTGTCTGCCCTGCTTATAGTATCTGGATTTCTCCAGAACCTTCAGGAGACTTGCTATTTGAGGCACTGTTTACTGTGGCAACCAATGAGATCCTGCTGAGATGTGCATAAGCATAACCTCTGGAATGATCTCCTGACTCACTTTGAAATCTCTTAGCCACAAAAACTCATTTGTATTTACCATTTCCCCCTTTTGGTCAAGGTCTTTTTCCAGATGCATTGCTAATTGGCACTTGGTAATAATCCCTCAGTGCCAGGGAGGCTTATACCCAGGAGTCATGTCCCATGCCAGGGGGAAGGTAGTGTGTTTATATGCTGAGTTTGGCGTAGAGAGAGGCCATATTTGGGCAACAAGTAGACTTTTGGGAGGTAACTCTTAGGCAATATATAATACTAGACTAAGTTTCAGTTTCACAAAAAAAGGTTCATAAGTACAATCATCAATACCAAGGGCCTGGTGTAATGGTCTGGCTTCTTTCACTAGGCACTGCTCTTGTATTCGGGGGATTCTTACTGTCCTATTAGAGAATGTAGCAGAACTCCCTAGGATGGGAATTCAATATTCTTTTGGTTATTGTGTGGGTCTCCACTCACGGAAACAACACCCCATGAACACTTGAACATATTCATATGCCTTAGAGGCATGCCCCAGGTGAACCCCTCTCCATGTATCCCCCATCACTGACACCTGACACCAGTGATCATCCCCTGCCACAGTTGTGACCCTTCTGTAATCCAAAACCTCTCCAAAAGTGAAGCCAACAAAATAACCAAATAAAATTAATAATAATGAAATAATAATGTCTTTTAAAATACAAAAAAATTAAAAATTAAGAAAATTTTAGACATTGTGTCTTTCATTACTGTAAAATCTGTTACCTTGTATGTACAGTGACATTTTCTTCTGTATATTCCCCCAGTGTCTTTTTTTAAAATTTTATCTTCAAAGAAGGTTTAGGTTACAGAAAAGTCACATTGAGAATACATGGGATTCCCAAATATCCAATGCTTTTCCCCTTTTCCACTCTCTCCTATTAATAACATTTTACATGGATGGTACATTTGTTACAATTGATGTATAAATATTGAAGCACTGCTACTAACCATGGTAAATGGTTTACATTATGGTTTACATTTTGGACCATACACTTTTATAGGTTTTGACAAAATTTAAAATGGCCTGTATCTTTTATTGAAAGTTCATGCAGAACAATTCTAATGCCCTAAAAATGCCCTATGTTCCATCTATTCTATTTTCCACCCCCACACACACACTTCCCTCAGAACTTATGGTAACCATTAAGTTTCAGTTTTTGAAGAATAATATTCATAGTTACTTGCAATAATATTGAAGGCTTGGCATCTTGATCTGTTTTCTGTTTTATTTTATTAGGCACTGCCTATGTTCTATACGGTCAACTGATATTTGATAAGGCCACGAAGCCCACTCAACTGGGAGAGAATGGCCTCTTCAACAAATGGTGCTTGGAGAACTCATATCCGTATCCAAAAGAATGAGAGGGGATCACCACCTCACTCCCTATACAAAAATTAACTCAAGAGGGATCAAATATCTAAATATAAGAGCCAAGACCATAAAGCTCCTAGAAGATAACGTAAAGAAGCATCTGTGAGATCTTATAGTAGAATATGGTTTCATAAACTTTACACCCAAAGCATGAGCAATGAAAGGAAAAATAGATAAATGGGACCTCTTCAAAATTAAAACTTTTGCACTTCAAAGGAGTTTATCAAGAAAGAGAAAGGCAACCTACTCAATGGGAGAAAATATTTGGTAACCATCTGTATTAGTCAGCCAAAGCAGTGCTGATGCAAAATACCAGAAATCTGTTGGCTTTTATAAATGGTACTTATTTGGAATAGAGGCTTACAGTTACCAGGCCATGAAGCATAAGTTACTTCCCTCACCAAAGTCTGTTGCCAGATATTGGAGCAAGATGGATGCCGACGTGTGGAAGGGTTAAGCCTCCCTCTTCCTCTTAGGGCTCTGTGGTCCCAGCTTCTTCCAATATCAGCTGTAGGCTAGGAAAAGTCTTAACTGTCCCCTGGGGCTTGTTCCTTTCCAGGCTCAGCTGCTTTGTTCTCTCCTCAAGGTCAGCTATAGGCTATCAAGATCTCTTTCTACCCAGGGCCTCTGCCTTGTCTATGGAGCCATCTCTATTCCTCTGTATTCTTCTCCTGTGTGTTTCCTTCCTGGGGTTCCAGCAACCAAAACTCCTCTGCCTTGTCATTGTCTCTGTGAGTCCCCACCCACCGAGAAGGTAGGGACTCAATGTCCTACTGACGTGGCCCAATCAAAGACTTAATCATAATTTAATCAAGTAAGAGCGCAACCTCTGAATCCAATACAATCTAGTGTACCCAGGGAAACAGACCAATTTGCAAACTAATCCAATATCTATTTTTGGAATTCATAAATAATACCAAGTTGCTACACCATCTATCCAATAGGGGCCTACTATCCAGCATATATATATATATAAAGAAATCCTACATCTTGAAAATAAAAAGACTAACAACTCATTTAAAAAATGGGCAAGAGATTTGAATAGACACTTCTCTAAAGAAGAAATAGAAATTGCTAAAAATCACATGAAAAGATGCTCAATATCAGTACCTATTAGGGAAATGTAAATCAAAACTACAATGAGATATTATCTTACATCTATTAGACTGCTGGCTGTTAAAAAAACAGAGGACTATAAGTGTTGGAGAGGATGTGGAGGAATGGGAACACTTATCCACTGCTGATGAGAATGTGGAATGGTGCAGCCATTGTGGAGGACAGTTTAGTGGTTCCTCAGGAATCTAGCTATAGAACTGCCATATGATGCAGCAATCTCACTGCTGGGTATATACCCAGAAGAACTGAAAGTAAGAACATGAACAGATATATGCACACCAATGTTCATAGCAGCATTATTCACTATTGCCAAAAGTTGGAAGCAACCCAAACGTACATAAACAGATGAATGGATAAGCAAACCGTGGTATATATACACAATGGAATATTGCTCAGCTGTAAGAAGGAATTCAGTATTAACACACAGGATAACTTGGGTGAATCTTGAATACCCTACATTGAGTGAAGTAAGCCAGGCAATGAACGACAAATATTACATGACCTTACTGATATGACTTAAGTAAATTGAGCAGACTCACAGAGCTAGAGTCTGGAAGATAGGTTTACAGGAGATGGAGAGGGTGGTGAGCCAATGCCCATATGGGCAAAATCTATGATACGTTGGAAAGGTGTGGTTAGGCAGTAGAAGTACATGACAGTGGGGCAGTGATGCAATTGGGTTCCGCAGAGCTAGTCTGTGAGGAGGAGTAGGGTGTGGGGGGGTTGGGCTGGACTATCCATGAAAATGGGGGAGGTTTGGGGGAAGAAGGTGAACTCTGGGGATTTGTAGATCTGTGAATAAAACTACAATGTTGGGAATTTTCTTTTGGCAAATATGGCACGGGAAGGTTATTGGTGTAGGGTGTCAGGCGTGGGGTGGTATATGAGATAAAGTGCACCTGGGGAAGGCTTCTATGGAATATTTAAGTGTTCATCTTGTCATAGTATATTATATTAGTGGGTGGAGACCCACACAATAAACAAGAAAATGTTAAACTCCCATCCTGGGGAGTTGTGCTATGTTCTCAGATGTACTTTTTTTTTTTTAATCATTTTAAAAAAAATTATTAAATTATATAATTCAGATATGAACATACATAAACAATAAGTGTATAGTAAAATTTGTGAACTTAAAAAACAAACATGAGTTCCCATATATCACCCCACTAGCAACACCTTGCATTGTTGTGAAACATTTGTTATAAACTATAAAAGAGCATCATCAAAATATTACTAACTATAGCCCATATCTTACATTTGGTGTATTTTCCCCCCAGCCTACCTGATTATTAACACCCTGTATTGGTATTGTGTATTTGTTATGGTTCGTGAGAGAATGTTCTTGTATTTGTCCTGTTAACCACAGCCCATTTTCCACCACAGGATTCTCTGTGTTATACTTTGTACAGTCCATTGGAAATGTACACTCAGTGGCTCTCATTTTCATCAGAGTTGTGCTGTCATCGCCTCAGTCAATTTTAGAACATTTTCATTACTCCAAAAGGAAAAATCCCATACCACTTCGTACCCCCTTTGTTGTTCCTTTGAATTAATAAATCTTCTTTACCATTGCTGCAAAAATGTTACAATAATACTGTTAATTATCATCCATAAGTTACATTAGTTGTAATTTTCCCATGTATCACCATATTCTTAAAATTTTATAATAGAACATTTTTTATTAATAATATTAATCACAATTTTCATTCATTGCCAAAATCATTGTTATATATTTCCTAGATTATTCTCTCTAGCTTCTTTTCCATTGACATTTACATCCACAGACTTTAGGTAAAAGGAAGAATGAATGTTTTATTTAATTAATAAACAAATAAATGAGTGAATGCATAAATGGATTGAAAACCACATTTGCCAACAGAACTGTGCCAGCTCTATTTTAACTACACGGGGAAATGTTGTCAGTTTGTTTTGCTCCCACAGCAATGTTATGGGGTCTAGAAGCAGCACATTTTATGGATGTTCAGGGACAATGGTGTGATTCCTTGAACCATAGTGTGGAATCTGTGGCACATTCTATTTAGCTGGTTATGCAAGAGAGGAGCTTCTCATAAGGGAATGATCACTGTTGTATTGACAGGCTTGGGAATACATTTTTTATTTGAAATTATTTACCTGTAAGGTCTATATTTACACCTCAGTTCTCTTAGTTGTGGCAGACATGGAGATGGCCCACTTGGATTTCTATTCTGGCAATGACTTGCTGCCTAGCAGTGGGGAGTGGGGTCAGCAGACAGCCTCCAATTGTCAGCTCTTTGAGAGCCTGCCTCAACTGCAAAGAATCCCCTTCTCTGGGCTGCCCGCATCTGGTGACTGGGAAAAGGGAGTGTACAAAGGCCCCACCATCTCAGCCCAGCATGGACACTCTTAAAGGCAATACTTGTACCAGAGTTCTCCACTGGTTTGGAAGAAGCTTTCTGTCTGGCCTGCATCGCTATTTGCATAGTTCACCTTTTCTCTCTGTCCAATTCTGCTTCCCTCACCTTTCTTTCACAGGTGTTTCTTCATAATAAATTTTGCGCACCCAAAACTATGTCTTGGCATCTGCCTCTGGAGAACCCAACCTGCAACAACTCTATCACAATAAGAAATGATAGGCAATAACAGATGTCGGCACCTTTCCCATCTGTCCTTCCTCTGGTACATGTTCAATCTAAAATTTAGTAACTTCTCTCATAACTGTTTTTTTTTTTTTACTTAAAGATATGTCTTAGAAAACTTGGAAGGGTCCGAAGTATTGTCAGTAGAGGCAAAGGCACATTTGTAGATCTCCAAGCCATTTACCTTTCCAGGCATCTGTATTATATGTTTATGTGACTTTCAAGGCAGGGTGCAAAAAGCACACACACACACACACACACATACACACACACTTCACCCCAATCCAATACTCACCTTACTGGTCAGCCACTTATGGAATTCCCTACATTCCTTTCACTAACTGCTATAGTACACTTGGTTTTGACTTGAACTAGTCTTTAATTATACTTTCTAAAGTGTGACATATTTCCTAGCAAGCACAGAGGCAGATGCAGGCCTTTATTTACCGTTTTCAAGTAGTTGAGAACTGTTATAACTAGTTGGGCAAGACATTCTTAGGGTTGGAGAAGGGTAATAGGGAAGAGATTTTGAGAGAAGACAAACTACATGCTGCAGTAGGGTTAGAGTAGAGCAGAAAAGTTTGGAGGAACAGGGAAAAGTTCCTAAAATAGAAAAAAAAGTGAAAGATTAGGGTGGTTCTTAAGATATAATTCTAAATACCTGGACAATTTGATTTATGGATTTGTGAATGAATCACTATGAGATATGGTAAAAAACAAACTTTATTATCTTTCTGTGGAATTATCTTTCACATTTAAAAAAATATATATACATTGAAACAACTGGTTTCACAAATGCACATGATTCAGTGGTTTACATCACAATAATATGCTGCTGGAGAGATTCAGAGGGAAGCAGTATTGTTAATTTTTTTCCAACTTATCCTCCATATTGATAAAAAGCACTTGGAAATAAAGAGGATACAGCTTGTACATGTGTGAAAAGAACTGAGAAGGGAGATAAAAGATCACTGCTGTCTTTTCCCAGTTCTCCAATTATGAATATAAATCTGTAAGATTTTAAGATCTCCCTAAATACAATTAGTATCATGCCGAGGAGGTTTCAGAGCTAATACTACAGGGATCTGCTTGAGGGAAAAACACACTCTATGAACTCCCAGTCTCCTGAGCATTTTAATACATGTGACATTAGTTAAAGCAAGTATCAGAAAGAGTTTTGAGTGAATATGTTTCAGAGGATCATCTCTTGCTTAAGAAATATTTGAGTGCTTGGACTGGGTATAAACTTTGTTTACCTTAGTAATCATAGTTAGGCATATGAGCTTATTATATACACATATTAACTTTAAGTCACATTAAATGAGGTGGAATCATTTCATTTCCCCCATCAGATAACACCTGGAGTCTCTGGAGTTTAGCTTTATTATTTTTCAAATTCCAGAGGTAGCATTGTCCAGAGCAAACAAAGCACTGAGCATCAAAGGAAAAATGTAAGACTGAAGAACAAATTGGAAAAGGATACTTAGGTCTAGAGGAGAAACCGAAGAAAAGGCACATTTCATTAGCACAGGGAGTGAGTCTGCATGGTTCATTGCTGCCTACCTAATACTAGAGCAGTGCCTGGGCCTACTCTAGTAAATGTTCATCAAATGGATCAAGGGATCCAAATTTAATATTTTTGCTTAATAAGTACGGATGAAATATGTTGGTTTCACATGCCATCTCTTCAAGTTCACTGAATATAATGGAAATATACTGTTTTGTTGCAACAGTTGTTCTCCATGGATACCATTTGCCAGGAAATATGAAGAACAAAGGCTATGGCAGCAGATAAACCATTTGGAAGCTTAGCCTCCAGGTGGGGAACTGAAATAACCCAGGCTTACGTATTCTTGTCAACAAGCTCCCTTTGTGGGAAATAGTCATGCTTGGTGTAATCTGTCTAGTTAGAAATATACATTTAATATATCATAGGGGGAATAATACTACAATGTTCCATAAAATGATTTGTTTTTCCTTGTTTGAAAGACTTTTTATCTTATGGGGCTTATTGAAAGCTTAAAAGTACAAGAAAAATCCACAGTGAAACAAGAAGTAATACAAAACTTCCTGGAGAAACACTAAGGATAACACAAGCCAAAGGGATAATTGGTTAAGAGAATTTTTCCAAGAGAAGTCTGACTATAGCAAGGTGACGTCTCCTACAAATAGCCCAGATTATAGGACTTCAAAACTCTGTTTCATGTGATTTTATATGAGGGTTTTAATTAAATATATTCAGGGAACTTAGATCTTGAGGCAGAAACCAAAGTCAAAAATATGTCTATTTTTGCCAATGACTTTGAAAGAATTAGTTATGGTACACAGTTTATGGTAAAAAGTCTTTAGACTTTTTTTTTTTTCCATGGAAATGATTTACTCTATATAAGAATTACCACTAAACCAAAATGAAAGGATTATTCATTCTTGCTGAAAATACTGATTATATCTCAGACAAATGTGACACAGACATGCTCTTTTTCTCCATACCAAAGCAAGATGTTATTTTATATAAATAAAATACATATTGAGTGAAGCCATTTTATATATATAAATTGAATGGCTTCACTCAATAATCATATGTCTTCACGGCAAGTTGCAGTTCAACAGGATGCCTATCCCCAAGCACAAGTAAGGTGATTATTGCCTGCTTCAAACATAGGGAAATAGAGATGTAGAGAAGTTATAAACTTTGTCAGATATCCCATTGTCCAGAAAAGGCAGAAATAATAACTTTCCAGGTGAATAGGTTAACCACTGGCCAGTGTTATTTCCATATGTAAATCCAAATTCTAGCATTAAAAAAATAGCTTATAGTATAAAAAAATAATTGTCTACTTATTTATGTAACAAACATTTTTAGAGTATCTACTGTGTGCTAATAAGGTAACTATCAGGTATATTTAATACAAGAGATTCCCTGAAACAGTATTCCATAGCCAAATAACTGTGAAATTCAGCATATTATGTTACCTGTCATACTATGGGCAAACTAATGAAAATTAATATATTGGGGTTTCTAAGTCCTGTAGTAAATAAATCTGCTTAATTTTGTTTAATAGAATGTTTTCCAAACATGTTTGAAACTTTTTTTCATATATAACCTAATGACATCCTGTAGAACACTTTAATAAATACCATGAAAAAATTAAAGGATTCAAAGATGGACAAAATAATATCTTTGCTGTTTATACTGTCTGCTGAGAAGGTCAAACATAAACACTAATAGTTACAATAAAATGTAGATGATACTATATTAAATAGTGTACAAAGAATTGAGTGATTAATTCTGTCTCAGTTTCAGGAAAAGCTTCATTAAGCTGGTAAAATTTGATCTGGCCCTGGAAGGATTAAGAGTAGTTGTCAGGAATTCCAGGTTGGGGAGAGCATTTTAGGAAGGGGACACAGAGTAGGAAAAAAATCACAGGTATATGAATTGACAAACTGTGCACCAGTACAGCCACAAGTCGAAGAGTGGGTGGATCTTGAGAGGGGATTAGTGGGAAATAAGATTCTACAATTAGTCTTTGGGGACAATGTTTTGGGGCTTGAATATCACACAGGACATTGGATTTTCTAATATGGATAATGAGGGTAAAGGGGGACCTTGGTCATCCTCTGACTGGAAGAAGAAACTCTTTCCTGGATGCTGATAACACTCAAGGAATTAACATATTTGCTTTGTGGTCTCACTTATATTTAACTTCCTTTTACCTTGCCAAACAATTTTTTCACCAATATCCTTGCTCCTCTGAGGAGCTCTTTGAAGGGGAAGCACCTGATTTCAGTACAGCAGTATATTCTGTCACACAACTTTACTAAGATTGAATGGGTTCTTTGATATATTACATTATTTAGATTTAACCACAGGCTTTGGTTAAATTCTTAATTTTCCTTTTTAAATGGCTGCGATTGAATCAACTCAGAATCTAAAAGCTTTCCTGAGTAAGTAATACATGGGTCATCTTAAAATGTTAAATGTTCTTATTTAAAACCTGTTCACAGTTGTTCAGAGAAGCATCAAAGACATACATTGAGGGGACTCATACAAACCTCTCAAACTTTCAAGTTTTCCTGTCTTTAATTAAATATATCATGAAGTGGGAACCTGGTCTTTTATCAGTTTGAATTTGTTCAAAGTTTGTGTTACATTGATTCCTAAATTTATTTCTTGTTAAAAGGCCTTCTCTTTCTCTGAATACAAAGTAGATGCCCTTTTTCTGCCTGCAACTTGGCATTTCTGTAACTCATTCAGTATATAAATATATATCTATTCTAGGAACGTGTGCCTATGTTTGACTGTTTCCTAGAAACATGCTCTCCACTGAGCAATCTGTTCACACTATTGCTCTACTATGGAAGATTCCACTTCTCTGAATGAAAGGCAAAAGGCATTGCAGGTCATGGGGAAGGTCACCAGCACTTGTGTCTGTAGTTCCTGGGAGTCTTATAAGAGTGTATATTTGTTAATATATGTGAGGCTAACTTAAATGACTTCATCATCATAATTGAAATGAAAACTCTGTATGAGATTAAATCAGAAGGTTTTCTTTCCTGGTTTGGTTGAAGGTACTAATCCACAAATGTATCCTCTACCCACCTTTCTACTCTTCCTGCCAGCTAGTTCTAATTACTAACCCACATTAGTTTCTTTTTTTCTCTCTCTAAATATCAAGTGCTTCTTGCATAGGCATGATTTCAAAGAGATCTAAAAGGATCTAATTCCACTGAAAATTTAAACCCACCTTAATTTTGGTGGATTGTATATATTTGGCAAAGGGTTAGTTACCCATTGCTGATATAAATCAAATCTAAAACATAATCCTTTCTCCTTAAATTCTAATTTTTGTACTAAAAGGAAATTCAGCAGTATCTGGGGATTTTAAATGTGATATTTTAAATAGCACTATGTAGCACCCAATTCTACAGTTATATATTGAAATACATGGTTATTGGTTGGCTATTCTTTATCTTTTAATAACTTTAATATCATCTAAAGTCCTTGCACTTACCATGCAATAAAGCACTGTCCTAATGAATCAGATGGAGATACGTGACCTAGTACACACATTCTCTGACTAATAGAAGAGATTTGGGATAAAATAAGCATGGCCATTATGTTTTCTCAAGTTTGATAAATGATCAGGGACAGTTTAACCCTGACTTGTATCCTATGTTCACTAATGTTCCTATTGTAGATAGAAATCTGATATTAAAGAGCAATATATTACAATCTCAAGATTATTAGGAACTCTGAATTTAGAGGCTTTTGAAAATCTGGGGATAATAGCAAATGGCAATGTATACACCCAAAGACTTACAGGCTCATTTACTTCCCGTAGGTTTACAATTTGAGATAAAAGAAATGGAAGCAAGAAGAAAATGGAATTTCACTGAGATTCATATAGGTATGAAAGAAAACCTAATTGAGCCTCCAGTAAGTAGCCTTCCTTAAAAAAAAAGATTAAAGATAGATTAAGTATTAATTATAATTACCTAGAATTTTGTGACAGATAAGACAATTGACTAGGGAGAGATATAAAGTCAAGGAAAAAAAGAATATCGATATGCTTTTAAGCTAAGAGTTTAGTTAAATACTCTTATTATATGGTTACAAGCTCTTAAAAACTCATTGCATTTGCGTTATACTTGCTGATTTTTGTTTTTTTAAGTATAACTATAATAAAAATAATAACAGAAAATAGCATTTTTGAACATGTAATGGCTATCAGATATAAGATTTTCATGTATTATTAATAATAAAACTATAAAACTACATCCAGGATTCTAAGTAAATGGTAAAATATCAAATAAAACAAATTTTAAGGTTTGCTTCAAACCTCAAAATAAATAAATTAATTAATCCTTAAAATAATGTATAGGGGAGGAAGATACGGACTATAGTTAATAGTATTACTTTGACGATGTTCTTTCATGATTTGTTAACAAATGTTTCACAGCAATGCAGGGTGTTTGGCGGGGGAAAGATGTGTGGGAGCCCTGTATGATGTTATGCGTGTTTGTTTTGTAAGTTCACAATGTTTATTGAACACTTATAGTTTATGTATGTTCATGTACGAATGATATACTTCAATAAGTTGTTTTAAAAAAATTATTCTTGTAACATATAACCAACCTAAAATTTCCCCCTTTACATTCAAATATGTAATTCAGTGCTACTAATTACATTCACAATGTTGAATGTAATTACAATCCATTACCAAAATTTTACCATCATTCAAACAGAAATTGTGTACCGATTAAGGATGAACTACTCCCCATTCCCTACCTCCACTAAAGCCTCTAGTAACCTGTTTTCTAATCTCTGTATGGAATTGCTTATTCTAATTATTTCATATCAGTGAGTTCATACAATATTTGTCCTTTTGTATCTGGTTTATTTCACTCAACATGATGTCTTCAAGGTTTATCCATGTTGTTGCATAAATCAGAACTTCATTCCTTTTCACAGCTGAATAATATTCCATTGTATGTATATACCATATATTGTTTATCCATTCATCTGTTGATGGATACTTAGGTTGCCCCCATTTTTGGTTATTGTGAATGGGAATATTGCTGTTATGAACACTGATTTGCAAATATCTGTTTTAGTCCCTATTTTCAATTCTTTTTGGTATACAGTTAAAAATGGGATTACTGGGTCATATGATAAATCTACACTTAACTTTCTGAGGAACCACCAAACTTTTGAATAGTGGTGATTCTACTAAATATTCCCACTGATGTGTGAGTGTTTCTATTTCTCCACATCCTCGCCAACACTTTATTATTAGTAGTATTTTAATAGTAGCTATTGTGGTAGGTATAAAATGGTATCTCATTGTGGATTTAATTTGCATTTTCTAATTGCTAATGGATAATGATGTTGAACATGTTTTCAAGTGCTTTTTTTGAAATGTATACATCTTCTTTGGAGAAATGTTTATTTTTTTTAAGTTGTAGGTTTTCTTTTTATATTCTGGATATTAAGCCCTTATCAGATATGTGGTTTCCAAATATTCTCTCCCATTCTATTGATTGTCTTTTTACTTCCATGATGACGTCCTTTGATATGCAAAAGATTTTAATTTTAATGAAATTTCATTTATCTATTTTTCTCTTTTGTTGCTCATGCTTTTGATATAAAGTGTCGAAAACCATTGCTTAATAAAAGGTCCTGAAGATGCTTCCTTAGGTTTTCTTCTAGGATTTCATATTCTTTGTTGTAATATTTAGGTCTTTGTACATTTTTAGTTAAATTTTGAATACTGTGTGAGGTTGGGGTCCTCCCTCAATCATTTACATATGGATATCCACTTTCCCCAGCACCATTTGTTTAAGAGACTATTTTTTTCTCCATTGAATGGACTTGGCATTCTTCTCAAAAATCAATTGGACATAGATGTAAGTGTCTATTTCTGAACTCTCAAGTTGATTGGTCAATATGTCTGTCCTTATGCCAGTACCATGCGTTTTTTAAACCTCACTTTTTAAAAAATTTTATTGAAGCATATCATTCATACAAGAACAATACATAAACAATAAGTGTATAGTAAAAGCTATGAACTTATAAAAAACACACATATCATACAGTCATCCCATACATCAACCCACCACCAACACCTTGCATTATTGTGAGACATTTATTAAAAATTATGAAAGAATATTGTCAAAATCTTACTACTAACTACAGTTCATATCTTACATTTGATGTATTTTCCTCCCAACCAATCTTATTTTTTTAAATATATTTTTATTATAGAAGTTGTGAAATTACAAAACAATCATGCACATGTGTAGAATTCCCATACAACAACCCTTCATCAACACACCACACAGTGGTGGAACATTTGTTACAGATTATGAGATAATATCATCACACTATTACCACCAACCATGGTCCATAGCATACATTTGGCAAACTTTTTCCTTACTCTCCCATTATCAACACTGTATATATTTTGCATAGATATATGAATATTACAGTATTGCTGTTAACCACAGATCATAGGTCACACCAATTGTATTTTTCCCATGCTTCCCACATTCCCAAAACATTGCATAGTGACATACATCTGCTCCAGCTCACAGAAGGACACACTTGCATCTGTACCATTAACCATAAATCTCATCCACCTCTGGGTTCACTGTGTTATTCAGTCCCTAGATTATTCTCTAGCTTTCTTTCAATTGACATTTACACCCGTAGACTAAAATTTCTGGGCACATTCCCATTTATAAACCAGCTGCTACTCACTATAATGTATTACTATCAACTCTAACCATTTCCACACTTTGTAGTAAAGTTCGTTAAAATTTCTGCATACATTAAGCATCAGTAGTCCTTCTCAGCACTCCTCTTATCTCCTAATAACCTATACTCTAGATTTTAACTTCATGCATTTATTCTTCCTATTTAGTTCATATTATTGAGACCATGCAATATTTGTTCTTTTGTGTAAGGCTTACCTCTCTTAGCATAATGTCTTCATGATTCATCCATGTTATCATATGAGTACCAATTTCATTTCTTCTTACTGCAGCATAGTACTCCATCATATATACATATACCACATTTTGTTTATCCATTCATTGGGTGATGGACAGTTGAGTTGTTTCCATCTTTTGGCAAGTGTGAATATCTCCACGCTATCAGTGTGGAGATGTCTGTTTGTGTCACAGTTTTCAGTTCTTCTGGATATATTCCTAGTAGAGAAATTGCTAGAACATATGGCAAGTTCTAGATTTAGCTTCCTGAGGAACTGCA
The DNA here is from genome assembly GCA_026826555.1 of Tolypeutes matacus. Classification (NCBI taxonomy): domain Eukaryota; kingdom Metazoa; phylum Chordata; class Mammalia; order Cingulata; family Chlamyphoridae; genus Tolypeutes; species Tolypeutes matacus. The sequence goes on along the minus strand of JAKSZT010054304.1, from coordinate 40,990,418 downwards.
AAACTGTCTTTCACAGAGGCTGCACCATTTTATAAGCCCACCAACACTGAAGGAGTGTTCCTTTTTCTCCACAACCTCTCCAGGACTTATTGTTTTCTGTTTTTTTAATAATGGTCATTCTATGTGGTGTGAGATGCTATCTCATTGTTGTTTTGATTTGCATTTCCCTGATAGCTAGTGCTATGGAATATTTTTTTCATCTGCTTTTTGGACATTTCTGTTTCCTCTTTGGAGAAATGTCTATTTAAGTCTTTTGCCCATTTTTTAATTGGACTGCTTGCTCGTGGATTGTTGAGTTGTATGATTTCTTTATATAGACTGGAAATCAAACCCTTATTGGATATGTGGTTTCCAAATATTTTCTTCCATTGAGTGGGCTGCCTTTTCACCATCTTGACAAAGTCCTTTGTATCACAAAAGTGTTTAACTTTGAGAAAGTGACATTTATCCATGTTTTCTTTCATGCCTTGGGCTTTTGATTAATGTTTAGGAATCCATCAGCTACCTCCAAGTCTTGAAGATGTTTTCCTACATTTTTTTCTAGGAGCTTTATGGTTCTTGCTTTTATATTTAGGTGTTTGATCCATTTTTAGTTAATTTTTGTATAAGGTGTGATATAGGAGTCCTCTTTCTTTCTTTCAGCTGTGGATATCCAGTTCTCCCAGCACCACTTATTGAATAGACTGTTCTGCCTGAGCTGAGTGTGTTTAACGGTCTTGTCAAAAATCACTTGACCATAGATGTGAGGATGTGCTTCTGAACCATCAATTCAGTTCCATTGGTCTATGTGTCTATCTTTATGCCAGTACCATGCTGTTTTTACCACTGTAGCTAGGTAATATGATATAAAGTCCAGAAGTGAGAGTCCTCCAACTTGATTTTTCTTTTTTAAGATGTTTCGGGCTACTCAGGACCCCTTGCCTTCCCAAGTAAATTTGATAATTGTTTTTTTTTTTCATTTGTTTAAAAAATGCTGGTAGAATTTTATTGGGATTTTATTGCATCTATATATAAATTTGGGTAGAATTAACATCTGAATGATATTTAGCATTCAATCCATGAGCATGGTATGTTCTTCCAGTTATTTAGGTCCATTTTTATTTCCTTTAGCAATGCATTGTAGTTTTCTGAATACAAGTGCTTTATATACTTGGTTAAGTTTATTCCTAAATATTTGATTCTTTTAGTCACTATTGTAAATGGAAATTTTTTCCTGACTTCCTCCTCAGATTGTGCATTACTAGTGTATAGAAACACCACTGATTTTTGCATATTGATCTTGTATCTTGACACTCTACTGAAATCATTTACTAGATATAGTAGCTTTGTTTAGATTTTTCAGGACTTTCTAGTATAGGATCATATCATCTGTGAATAGCAGAAGTTTTACTTCTTCCTTTCTGATTTGGATGCATTTTATTTCTTTTTCTTGCCTGATTGCTTTAGCTAGAAATATATAGTGCTCTAGCACTATATTGAACAACAGTGGTGACAATGGGCATCCTTGTCTTCTTCTTGATCTCAACAGGAAATTTTTCAGTCTTTCACCATTGAGTACAATGTTATCTGTGTGTTTTTCATATATGGCCTTTATCATATTGAGAAAGTTTCATTTAATTCCTATCTTTCTAGTATTTTTATCAAGAAAAGATGCTGTATTTTGTCAAATGCCTTTTCTGTGTCAGTCAATAAGATACTGTAATTTTTCTTCTTTTGTTTATTAATGTGGTGTATTACACTGAGTGGTTTTCTTGTGTTGTACCACCCTTGCATGCCTGGTATAAAATGCACTTGATCATGATGAATATTTCTTTTAACGTGTTATTGGTTTAGATTAGGAAATATTTTGTTGAGGATTTTTGCATCTGTATTCATTGGGAAATGGGTCTGTAATTTTCTTTTTTTATAATATATTTATCTGACTTTGATATTAGAGTCATATTGGCTTCATAGAATGAGTCTTCTTCAATGTTTTGGAAGAGCTTGAATAAGATTGCTATTAAATCTTCTTTGAATGCTTGGTAGAACTCACCTGTGAAACCATCTCATTCTGGGCTTTTTATTTTGGAGGGTTTTTGAAGACTGTTTCAATCTCTTTACTTGTGATTGGTTTGTTGAGGTCTTCTATTTCTTCTAGGGTCAGTGTAGGTTGCTCATACATTCCCAGGAATTTTTCCATTTCAACTATATTTTTTAGTAGTGTGGCATACAGTTGCTCATAGTATCTTGGTAATGATCTTTTTTATTTCTGTGAGCTCAGTAGTAATGTCCCCATCTCCATTTTTCATATCATTTATTTGCATTCTTTTCTCTTTTTTTTCTTTGTCAATCTAGGTAAGTGTTAGTTGATTTTGTTAAACTTATCAAAGAACCAGCTTTAGGTTTTGTTAATTCTCTCTATTGTTTTTTTGTTCTCAATTTCATTTATTTCTGTTCTGATCCTTGTTATTTCATTCCTTCTACTTGCTTTGGAATTAGGTTGCAGTTCTTTTTCTAGTTCCTCCAGTTGTAATAGTTAGGTCATTGATTTTAGCTGTTTCTTCTTTTTATTATTACATGTAAATATTGAGGGCTGTAAATTTCCTTTTCAGCACTGCCTTTGCTGTATCCCATCGGTTCTGATATACTGTGTTCTTGTTGTCATTCGTCTCAAGATATTTATTGATTTCTCTCAAAATTTCTTCTTTGACCCACTGATTATTGAAAAATGTGTTGATTAATCTCTATATATTTGTGAATTTTCCCTTCTTCTGCCTCTTGTTGATTTCCAACTTTATTCCATTATGATCAGAGAAAGTGTTTTGTATAATTTCAATCTTGTTGAATATATTGAGATCTGCTTTGTGACACACCATATAGTCTATCCTAGAGAAAGATCCGTGAGCACTTGAAAAAAAATTTATATCCTGCTGTTTTTGAGTGCAATGTTCTGTATATGTCTATTAGATTTAGTCCATTTATCATATTATTCAAACTCTCTGTTTCTTTATTGATCCTCTGCCTAGATGTTCTATCCAATGCTGAGAGTGGTATATTGAAGTCTTCAGCTATTATTGTAGACATATCTATTTCTCCCTTCAGTTTTGCCAGTGTTTGTCTCATGTATCTTGTGGCATCCTGGTTAGGTGCATATACATTTATTATTTTTATTTCTTCCTTGTGAATTGCCCCTTTTATTAATATGTAATGTCCTTCCTTGTATTTAATAACAGTTTTGCTTTTAAAGTCTCTTTCATCTGATATAAATATAGCTACCCCAGGTTTATTTTGGTTACTGCATGTATGGAATATCTTTTTCCAGCCTTTCACTTTCAATCTATTGTTTTCCTTGGGTCTAAGGTGAGTCTCTTGTAGTCAACATCTGGATGGCTCATATTTTCTTATCCATCCCACCAATCAGTGTCTTTTGATTGGGGAGTTTAATCCATTAACATTCAATATTATTACTCTAAAGACAGTTCTTATTTCACCCATTTAGACTTTTGGGTTTTATATGTCATATTTTATTTTCACCACTCTTCTGACACTATTTCTAGACTCTCTTTCAAGCCTCTGTCTCCTGCTATTTCTTTTTAGTCTGTAACACACCCTTTAGTATTTCCTGCAAATCGGGTTTCTTTGTTATAAACTCTCTCAGTTTCTTTCTATCTGTGAATATTCTAAACTCACCCTCATTTTTGAAAGGCAGTATTGCTGGATATAAGATTCTTGTCTGGCAATTTTTTTTCTTGCAGTATCTTAAATATATCACACTGCCTTATTGCCTCCATGATTTCTGGTGAGAAATTGGTACTTAATCATATGGGTATCCCTTATATGTTATACAGTGCTTTTCTCTTGCTGCTCTCAGAATTTTCTCTTTGTCTTTGGGATTTGACATTCTGATTAGTATATGTCTTGGAGTTGGTCTTTCAGATTTATTCAGATGGGAGAACATTGTGCTTCTTGGACACAGATATGTATGTCCTTCAGTAAGGCTGGGAAATTTTCTACCATTATTTCTTCAAATATTCCTTCTGCTTCTTTCCCTTCTCTTCTCCTGGGACATCCATGATATGTATTTTTGCACATATCTTGCTGTCATGTAGTTCCCTGAGATCCTGTTCAATTTTTTCCTTTATCTGATCTTTTGTATGGTCGTTTTTGGAGGTCATGTCTTCAGGTTCACCAATCCTTTCTTCTGCCTCCTCAAATCTGCTGTTATATACCTCCAGTGTATTTTTTATTTCATTTATTGTGTCTTTCATTCCCATAAGATCTGCTATTTTTCTATGTATGCTTTTAAATTCTTCTTTGTGCTCAACCAGTGTCATCTTAATATCCTTAATCTCTTTAGCCATCTCATTGAATTTGCTAAGAAGATTTCATTGAACATCTATAATTAGTTGCCTCAACTCCTTTATGTCATCGGGAGGTTTATCTTGTTCCTTTGACTGGGCCATATCTTTCTGTTTCTTGGTATAGATTGTAATTTTTGTTTGGTGTCTTGGCATCTGGCTTACTAGATGTATTCATTCTGGGTGCAGTTTCTCTCTTTAGTTTAGGGCTTTCTTGCTCTTTCTCCCTTGCTGATTGTGTAGTAGGAGCCAAGGATGTAGTTGATGCTGTAAGCTGTGGAGTCTGAAGCTGCCAGTGTTGCCCAAGGGACCAGTGAAGTTTCTCCCACCTTTCTCCTTTGCCAGGGGTAGCAACAGAGCCACAGCTGTGTGCAATAATCCAAGTCATGCAGGCCTATACTATAGCTGCCCATAGCGATGCCCTTCCTCCCCTGCCTGGGGCAGGGATGGAGCTGCAGGTGTGGGCAGCAATCTATGCTATGTGGTTCCAAAATAACTGCAGTTGCCCAGGTAGACTGATGTAACTCTGCTCACCGACCCAGTTTTGTGAACTGAATATGCCTGCAGTTGCCTTGAGAGGCTTAGGAAGTACTGTCCCTTTTGCCCTTTAGGGGATGGGACTGGAACAACCAATGCCCAATAGTTCAGTCTGTGTCAGCCAAAAGTGCCTGCCAATTGTCTGGAGAGGCTGAGGAAACACCAGACCTTTCCTATCCTATTGGATGGTGGGGGTGGATCCACAGGCACCCAAAAGTTCAGTCCCTCTAGGCCAAAAGTAACTGCCATTGTCTGGAAAGGCTGAGAATACACCAGCCTCCTCCTGTCTTATTAGGGCATGGGGTGGTTCCACAGGCACCCAACAGTCCAGTCCATGCAGGCTGAAAGTACCTGACATTACCTGGGAAGGCTGAAGAAACACCAACTCCATCCTATTCTATTGGGGGCTGGGGGTGGATCCACAGGTACCCACCAGTCTGGACTGTGCAGGCCAAAAGTGCCTGCTTTTGCCTGGAAAGGCTGAAGAAACACAGTCCCTTCTTATCCTACTGGGGGGTAGGTATGGCACTACATGTGCCCATGTATCCAGTCTGTGTGGGCTGAAATTGCCTGCAGTTGCCCAGAGAGGCTGAAGAAATCCCAGGCCCCTCCTATCCTATGGGTTTGGAGAGGTAAGGATGGAATTGAAGGGGCTCAACAAACCAGTTTGTGTGGGCTGAAATTTCCTGCAGTTGCTCAGAGAGGCTAAGAAAACACAGATACTCTCCTACCATATTGGGGTGCTGGGATGGAGCCCCAAGTGTCCGACTATTCAGTCTGTGCTGGCTGAATGCACCTGCAGTTACCCAGAAAAGTCCATGTATGTCCCACCAGCTTCCTCCCTTCCAGAGGTGGGGCTCGAGCCTAGGCTAGGGCTGCAGTCTGATTTGGGTGGAATAAGCCTGTCCTTAGCAATACTCTGATTTTCAATCAGCCCTGCTTCCCCTTATGCCAAGGGCATTGTGAAAATGGCAGCTACTGGCCTCTTTCCAACTTGGACAGGTTCAAACTTTAGCTGCTCTTAGAGTTATACTTTCACCAGCTGAAGTCAGTAGCCAACTGTTTCTGCCTCCCCTGTTTTTGGGAAATGGAGCTTCCAACTCCAGCCACAGAATAGCTCCTTAGGTGGCTTGTGCTGCCAGAGTAGGATGAGCACTGGCCTCTGCTGTGTGGCCTGCAGTTTCCCAGAGAGGCTGGTACAGAACCCACAGCTTCCTCCCTGTTAGAGGTGGGGTTGGGGCTTAGGCTAGAGCTGCAATCCAATCTGGATGGAAAGAAGCCAGTCTGTACCAGCACTGTGATTTTCAGTCAGCCCTGCTTCCCTTAATGCCAGGGACAGAGTTAAAATGGCAGCTACCATCCTCTTTCTGACTTGGACAGGTTCAAACTTTAGCTATTCTTAGGATTATACTTTAGTCAGCCTAATTTAGTAATCAGTAGTTGAAGTTGGTGCCCAATCATCTCTGCCTCCCCTGTTTTTGGGAAATAGAGCTTCCAATTCCAGCCTATCTCCTGAGGTGGCTTGTGCCACCAGTGGAGTGTGGGCACCAGCCTGAGGAGTGGAGGGCTATACTCATGAATATTCTCTGTAGATGGGTAGTCTCCTCCTTCCATTATTTCAGAATGTTGCAGAATCCTCTTCTGGTCTCCTGGAGCCCCCAAACAGGTGCTTTAGATAGCCCTGTGTGATTACTAACTGCCTTATAAGACGAGCTGACTTTTGGAACTCCTTATGCTGCCACCATCTTGCCCCTCTCCTTACCATAGGTTTTTGACAACTAACTTTGTAATAAGTTCTAAAATCAGGAAGTGAAAGACCTTCAACTTCATTCTTCCTTTTTTAGATGTTTTTGGGTATTTGAGGCCCCGTACCCTTCAATACAAATGTGTTGATTGGCTTTTCCATTTCTGCATGGAAGGCTGTTGGAAATTTGATCGGGATTGCATTGACCCTGTAAATTGCTTTGGGTAGAATTGACATTTTAACAATACTTAGTCTTCCAATCCATGAATATGGAATATTCTTCATTTATTTAGGTCTTCTTTTATTTCTTTTAGCAATATTTAGTTATTACTGTTAGTCGGATTTTATCTTAATTTTCTATTCATATTGCTCATTATTAGTGTATAGAAACACTACTGAATTTAGAATGTTGACCTTGTACCCTGCCACTTTACCGAATTCATTCATTAGCTCTAGCAGCTTTGTTGTGGATTTTTCAGGATTTTCTATATATAGGATCATGTCACCTGCAAATGGGGAAAGTTCTACTTCTTTTCCCATTTGGATGCCTTCTATCTCTTTTTGTTGCCTAATTGCTCTAGCTAGAACTTCTAGTATAATATTGAGTAACAGTGATAGCAGTGGACATCCTTGTCTTATTCCTAATCTTAAGGGGAAAGCTTTCAGTCTATCACCATTAAGTATGATGTTAGCTGTGGGTTTTTCATACATATGATTTATGATGTTGAGCATGTTTCCTTCTGTACCTGGTTTCTAAGTTGTTGTTTTTTTTTTTTATCAAGGAATGCTGAATTTTGTCAAATGACTTTTCTGTGTCACTTGAGATGAATATGTGGTTTTTCTACTTCACACAGTTAACATGATGTATTACATTAGTTAATTTTCTTATGGTGAACCTCCCTTGCATACTTGGGGTAAATCCCACTTGATCAAGGTGTATAATTCTTTTCATGTACTATTGGATTTGATTTGCTAGTATTTTGTTGAATATTTTGCATTCTATAGTCATAAGGGATACTGGTCTGTAATTTTTCTCTTTTTTGATATCTTTATCTTGCTTTAATATTAGAGGGATGTTGGCCTCATATAACGAGTTAGGAAGTGTTCCCTCCTCTTCAATTTTTGGAAGAGTTTGAACAATATTGGTGTCAATTCTTATTGGAAAGTTTAATGAAGTTCAGCATGGAAGCCTTTTGAGCCTGGGTTTTCCTTTGTTGGGAGGTTTTTGATTACTGATTCAATTTCTTTACTTGTTATTGGTCTGTTGAGATCTTCTCTTTCTTATCAAGTCATTGTAGGCACTTTGGGTATTTCTAGGCATTTGTGCATTTCATCTAGGTTATATAATTTGTTGGCATACTGTTTTCCCTACTATCTTCTTTTAATCTTTTTTTTCCTGTGGGGTTGGAAGTAATGTTTCCTTTTCATTTTTGATTTCAGTTATTTGTATCCTTTCTTTTTTTTCCTTTTAAAGTCTAGTTTAAGGTTTGTTGGTTTTATTGATCTTTTAAAAGAAATAACATTTGGTTTTGTTGGTGCTTTCTATTGTTTTCAATTTTATTCTCTATTTCATTTATCTTTTCTCTAACCATTGTTATTTCCTTCCTTCTGCTCACTTTGATTTAGTTTGCTGTCTTTTTTCTAGATCCTCCAGTTATGAGGTTAGGGCTTTGATTTTAGATGCTTTTTTTTCCCCTTTTAATGTAAGAAATCTAGATCTATAAATTTCCCTCTTAGTACTGCCTTTGCTGAATCTCATAAGTTTTGCTATGTTTTGTTAGGAAATTTCCTAATTTCTGTTGTAATTTTTTCTTTGTTTTGCTAGTATGAGGTGTTTAATTTTCAGATATTTGTGAATTTTAGTGGTCTCCTACTGTTAATCAATTTCTAGCTTCATTTCATTGCCATCAGAGAAAATACATTATATTATTTCAAAATTGGTTATTGAAACTTGTTTTGTGACCTAGTATATGGTCTGTCCTGGAGAATTGCCTATGTGCATATAAAGAAAGATGTGTGTTCTGCTGCTGTTGTGTGAAGTGTTCTATATATGTTGGTTAAGTATAGTTGGCTTATGATATAGATCAAGTCTTCTATTTCCTTTTTGATGTAAGGATCTAAGTATCAACATCTAATATTTAGATATTCTATCTGTTATTGAAAGTAGAGTATAGAAATCTCTTATTATTAATGTAGAACTGTCTATTTTTCCTTTCGAATCTGTCAAAATTTGCTTCATATATTCTGAGACTCTGCTGTTTGATGCATATATATTTATAATTGCTATGTCTTCTGTTGAATTGTTCCCTTTATCAGTATATAGTAACCTTCTTTGCTCCTTGTAACAGTTTTTAAATTAAAGTCCATTTCATCTGATATTAGCTCTCTTGTGGTAACTATTTGCCTGGTATATTTTTTTCCATCCTTTCAATTTCAGCTTACCTGTGTCTTTGAATTTAAAGTGAGAATCTTGTAAACAGCATACAGTTGGATCATTCATTTTTTTTAACCCTTTCTGCCAATCACTGTTTTTTGACTAGCAAGATTTAATCCATTTACATTTATAGTTACCAATAATAATGCAGATTTTCTTTTGCCATTTTGCTGTATGGTCTTTAAATATCTTATATATTTTTTCCTTCAATCCTTCTCTTAATGCCTACTTTTATATTTGTTTTTCTGTAGTGTACCATTGTTCAGTCCCTTCTGATTCCTTATATATATTTTTCTTATATTTTCTTTGTTTCCCATCCTAAGTCTATAACAACTTAACTTCACAACTAATACCAACTTACCTTCAATAGCATATACATAAGCTGTTTTTTACTCCTTTTCCCCCCACCTGTTTGTTATACTTGTTACAAATTTTATTTTTATACAGTCTTTACTCTTTATGCATTTGCATCTTAGAAATTGTAAGACATAAAAATTGGAGTTATACCCCCCAAAAACATAATGCAATCATACTAGGATTAATAATTACACATATAGTTACCTTTATCAGAGGTCTTTATTTCTTTATGACACTTTGATCGCTATTTAGTTTCCCTTCCTTTTAATCTGAAGAACTCTTTTTAACAGTGCTTGTAGGGCAGGTTTAGTGATGACAAACTCCCTTAACTTTTGTTAACTGGGAAGATCTCGCCCACATTTTCAAAAGACAGTCTTCCTGGATATAAAATTTTTGGTTGGCAATTGTTTTCCTTCAGCACTTTAATATTCTGTCCCACTACCTTCTTGCCTCCATGGTCTCTGTTGAAAACTTGGTACTTAATCTTATTGGGACTCCATTAAACATAACATGTTATCTTTCTCTTGCAGTTTTCTGAACTCTTTCCTTGTCCTTGGCATTAGACAATCTGACTACTATGTGCCTGGACATAGTTTTCTTTAAATTTAAGCTCTTCAGGTTTTATTTGGTTTCTTGAATGTGTATATTCATGTCTTTTGTTAAATTCTGGAAGTTTTCTGTATTATTTCTTTGAATATTCCTTCTGCCCTTTTCTTCTCCTTTTGGGACTCCCATAATATGTATATTGATTTGTTTGATTGTGCCACACACTTCTCTTTGGCTCTGCTTTATTTCATCCCTTTGTTCTTTCTGCTCCTCAGCTTGACTCATTTCAATTGTCTTTTATTTGAATTCACTGATTCTTTCTTCTGCCAACTCTATTCTGCTGTTGAAATCCTCTAGGAAACTTTTAATTTCATTATTGTGGTCTTCAACTCCAATATTTCTGTTTGGTTCCTTTTTGAAATTTCTCATTATTGAGATTTTCTTATTGTTCCTTCATTGCTTTCCTGATACCCTTTATTCTTTTTCTGTGTTTTTCTTGATCTCCTTGAGCATATTGAGGATCATTTTTAAAATCTTTTTCCATTATGTTCAAAGTCTGTTCCTTTCATTGATGGCTTATAGATTTTCATCCTGTTCCTTTGGATGGCCATCATTTTCTGTTTTTTTTTTTTTTTTTTTTTTATTTGTTTAGTAAAATTTTGTTGCATACTGTAGATTTTAATATTTCAAAATATTGATTCTGGCCATTAGTCTTCAAGTTTGTATCTGCTAGCTATATGACAGAGATTTCCTTGAGTAGCAGAAGCTAACAAAAACAAACAAACAAACACAAAAAACACCTTTCACAGTCTTTGCAAATTTTCTCTGCATGGATTTATTCTTTCCTTCACAGTTCAGCCCTCCTATCAGGAAGATCAGCTGGAGGCAAATGTGAAGTGCAGGATCCTCTCCATCTTTTCTTAGCTGTGTCTTGTCCTGGGTTTGTGCTGGCTGGTGGCCTTAGAAATTGCCCTGTTTACAGGAAATTGAATGCCCCTTCTTTCCCTATGAGATAGACTTTCTTTTCCTCCCATTTGCTTCATTGTTTGATTTAAAGTAGGTAATCCTTACCTAATGCTGCTTTGACTAAATTTATTCTTACACTGCTTTAGCTGTACACAAGATGCTTCTTCCTGCAGGCAAGTTGTGGGAGGGCAAGCCTGAGACAAAGTTTCAAGGTTCAGTTTTTCAGGCTGCCTCATGATTGATTGACACTGACATACCAGCAAGCCAGTATGTGCATAGGGGTTACTCTGATCTCTCCAGAACAGGCCCAGGGACCTACTATGTGAGTGCAGGTTGGCTCCATACCACACTGAGTCAGGGCCAGCAAGGGTGTAATGAGATTCTCTTACTGCTTTTAAAGCTTCATTTTTTTGTTGTTGTTTCAGCATTTGTACCTTAACTGCAACCCTTTATATTTTTCAAATTTTGAAGAACATAGCTCTGCCAGTTTTTGCTAGTTAAGATTTACTGGGGAAACAGCACCCAGGAATGTCATATGTCACCATCTTCCTCAACTGGAAATCTCATTTATTTTTTAATAAACCAAATATATTTTTTAATGTGATGTGATGGAGAAATATAACCAAAATGGCAACTTGTTTCAACACTATTTAATAACTATTTCTTTTTTTCCAGTGATTCATAACACCACTTCACATAAAATAACTTCCCATTTATATGCATTTATAATACTGATGTATGTATCTATACCAAAACCACACATTTTAAATTACTCAAGTTTTTGATATATAGATTTCATAGATATCTGATAAAGCAAGTTCTTCTTTATTATTTCTGATTATCCTATGTAACTTCTTACTGAAATACTCGAACTTGTAAAGATCTGTAAATACTTGGAATTTTGATTGGCATTTCATTGAATTTGATCACTGATTTGGGGAAAATTAACCACTTAATATTGAGTCATCCAATTCAGGAAATAAATGCATCTTTATTAATTCAGATATTCATTTCTGTTATCTCCTTTGATAAAGATTAATAATTTTCCATGCATACATCTTGCATCTTTTTGTAAGTTTTATTTCAAAGTTTTTCATAGTTTTATTTTGTCCATCCTGATAACTTACTGAGCTCTATCACTAGCTCTATTTTTTTTTTTTTTTTTTTTTTTTAGTTTATTCTCTTGGATATTCAAAGTAATTATATTTTCTGAAAATAGTGTCAATTTTGTCTCATCCTCTCAAACAGTCATGGATTTTCTTATTGAATCTAAGTGCAATGTTGAGTAGTATTGAAGACATCTTATGACTTATTTTAAAGGTGATACTTTGCCATTATAATGCTGGTGGCTGAAAGTTTCTTCCACACACCCTTTATCAATTTAAGAAAGTTTCCTCCTAATTCTTATATACATATATTACAAATATTGTGGGTTCCATTCCAGACCACCATAGTAAAACAAATATCACAATAAAACAAGTCATACAATTTTATTTTGGTTACTCAGTGCATATAAAAGTTATCTTTACACTATACTGTAGTCTTTTAGGTGTGCAATAACATTTTGTCTAAAAAACAATGTATATACCTTAACCAAAAAGACTTTAGTGATAAAAAATTATTAACCATTTTTTAAGCCTTCAGTGAGTCATAATATTTTTACTGGTGGAGGGTTTTGCCTCAATGTTGATAGTTGTTGACTGATTGGAGTGGTGGTTGCTGAAGGTTGGGGTGACTGTGGCAATTTCTTAGGAGAAGACAACAATGAAGTTTGCCACATCAACTGACTCTTCTATTCATGAAAAAGTTCTCTGTAGCATGAGATGCTGTTTGATAGCATTTTATCCACAGTAGAACTTCTTTCAAAATTGGAGCCAATGCTCTCAAACCCTGCTGCTGCTTTAAGTTTATGTGATATTCTAGATCTGTTGTTGTTTCAACATTGTTCATAGCACCTTCACCAAGACTAGATTTCATCTCAAGAAACTGTTTTCTTTGTTCATACATAAGAAGCAACTCCTCATTCATTAAAGTTTTCTTTTGAGATTGCAGGAATTCAGGCACAACTGCAGGATTCACTTCTAATTCTAGTTCTCTTTCTATTTCCAACACACCTGCACTTATTTCCTCCAGTGAAGACTTGAGCTCCTTAAAGTCATCCATGAATGTTGGAATCAACTTCTTCAAATCTCTGTTAATGTTGATATTTTGACCTCCTCCCATCAATCATGAGTGTTTTGAATGTTATCTGGGATTATGAATTCTTTCTAGAAGATTTTCAATTTACTTTGCCCAGATCCATCAGAGGAATCACTATCTATGGCTACTATAACCATACAAAATGTATATCTTAAAAAATAAGACTTGAAAGTTGAAATTATTCCTTGATCCATGGGCTTCAGAATGGATGTTGTATTAGCATGCATGAAAACAGCATTAATTTCATTGTACATCACCATGAGAGCTCTTAGGTGCCCAAGTGCATAGTCAATGAGCAGTAATCTTTTTAAAGGAATCTTTTGTTCTGAGCAGTATGTCTCAACAGTGAGCTTAAATATTTAGTAAACCATGTTGTAAACAGATGTGCTAGCATCCCAGCCGGCCTTGTTGTTCCATTTATAGTAAACAAGCAAAGTAGATTTAGCATAATTCTTAAGGGCCCTAGGGTTTTCAAAATGGTAAATGAGCCTTGGCCTCAAATTAAAGTTGCCAACAACATTAAACCCTAACAAGGGAGTCAGCCTGTCCTTTGAAGCTTGGAAGCCAGGCATTGATATCTCTCCATCTATGAAAGTTCTGGATGGCATCTTCTTTCCATAGAAGGCTGTTTCATATACATTTAACACCCATTATTTTGTGTAGCCACCTTCCTCAATTATCTTAGGAAATTTTCTAGATAATTTGCTGCAGCTTCTACATCAGTGCTTGCTGCTTCACCTTGCAATTTCTGTTATGGAGATGACTTCTTTCCTTAAACCTCATGACCCAATCTTTGCTAGGTTCAAACTTTTCTTCTGCAGTTTCCTTACCTCTCTCAACCTTCATAAAACTGAATAGAATTAGGGCTATTTGGATTAGTCTTTGACTTAAGGAAATGTGGTTTCCAGTTTAACCTTCTATCCAAACCACTAAAACTTTCTCCATATCAGCCATAAGGCTGTTTTTTTTTTTTTTTTTTTTTTTTTTTTTATCATTCATGGGTTCTCTGGAGTAGCACTTTTAATTTCCTTCAAGAACTCTTCCTTTGCATTCACAACTTGGCTAACTGTTTGGCACAAGAGGTTGACCTTTTGGCCTATCTTGGCATTCAAATGACTTCCTTACTAAGTCTAATCATTTCTAAATTTTGATTTAAAGTGAGAGACATGCAACTCTTCCTACCACATGAACACTTGAAGGCCATCTTAAAATAGCTTGCGTAACTATAATTATGGGCCATTTCTCATTTCCAGTGCTGTTCTGGGTATATAAGTTTATCTTCTAACTTTTTGCTTGATTAAACATGTGACATTAATGTCTCATTTTCTCCAAGGTACAAGTTTCTCCTCCCTACATTCAACTTCCTGTTTTTAATCAGCTATAGTTTTTTCCACATTTTAAGGAAGATAAAATTTGCATTCTGTTTTGAAACCCCATGTAAGCTTTCAAGCTCTTGGCTATATGCTGAGTCTAGAAGGTAAATACCAAAAATAAAAATACCATTTAAATTATTCTGTCTATACTCAATATTATTTCTAGATAAATATTCCTTCTCTGTCTAATGCTATCACTTCTATTCCAATTGGAGGGGATTTCCCAGGTGTCCAGTGCAAGATAATTCACTTTACATTATTCATGCAATTCCATATTTTAGTTTCTTATACCAGCATTTAAGTTTTCCTTTCCTCTAGAATTTCTAATTGCTTTCTTCCTGTGCTGCTCAGGTTATCCAGAACCTTGAATATTTTCTCTATTTTTTTAAGCCCATTCTATTTTTCTTCCTTAAAATTTTCTTATAGCTCACTAACTTCTGGCCCAATTTCTTTGTCCAACTCATATATTCCAAATATTTGTATTTTCCTGAATGCATCCTTAAGTAATTTTCTAAGAAAGGATATTTGGGAGGTAAGTAAATTTACAGAGTCCTTGATTGTATGAAAATGTCTTTATATGGTCTTATATTGGTTTATACTTTGCCCAGGCATAACACTATACAATTATAAGCATTTACCCTAAGTAAGTTGAAGGCTACTTTCATTGTTTTTTGTTTGTTTGTTTGTTTGTTTATTTATTTTTGTGCTCTCATAGTGCTTCTTATAGTGCCTAATAGAAGATTGATGCCTGCTTGCTCATTCCTTTAAAGGTGACCTTTCTCTATTCTTTTTCTTCTTCTGGAGAGTTTTAGGAGCTTCTCTTTTTTTAATTAATAGTATGAAATTTTATGATGAAATGCCACTCAGCACCCTGGAGAGTTCTTTCCGCCAAAAATTTATTTCTTTATTAGTCTGTTTATTATTACTATTATTATTACTCTTAATCAGGAAATCAATTCACTAAAAAGATATTGAGCAAATACCACAGTCCTAATTTCTTCACTGGTCAAAAGGTGATAGCTGATATTTATGCTTTCTTTCTTCATTAAATTTTTCATGATCAAATTCATCTTCAGCAAAATCCCTCATATTCTCAGTATTATTTCTTTGAAGTGATGACTCAAGCATTCATTTTTAAAAGGATATGATCATTTAATTTCTGCTTATATGGGTTTTCTATGCTCTTACATTATCTTACTACTTGTCGTGAATTCTTTAGAATCTCTTCTGCAGATCGACCATACTGCTTTTGTTTAAAGTCAGTCTAGATAAAACCTCTGGCATAATCATTCCTTAGTATTGTTTTCTGAGTATCTCCCATTCAAAATATTGGCAGCTTTAAATTGTCCAACAACAACTTTTCCACCAAATTATAAACAGAGGGTTACCCCAAAACACATGTGCTTTATATTCCCTGCTTTACTCAAACCATAGCTACACTGTGATGTTATTTCAGTTTCTTTCTTTGCAGGTTTAAACTTAGCCTTTCTCTCCTAGGGTCTTATTCTCTTTTCTTTCCTTCAATTCGCTGGAAATTGTGGGGATACTCCCTTTTGAAAACCAGGCATTATTATCTCTTACACTGTCCTTTTCATGGCAATTACTTCAGCACTTAATTCCCAACATTCGGTAACTTTCTTAGCTGAGTTTTATTTTTTGTTACATGTTTCAACACCTGGGCTGGCTTTTAATCTTCTTGAAAACAGTCACCATATTCCCTTCCTATAGAATCTGCTATAGGATCAAGTACAGACTATATATATAGGAGAAGTTTGATAAATATTATTCACACATTTAATGGCATTCATCCAAAAAATACTTACAGAATACCTCTTATGGGCCAGCTATAATTCTAAGAATTCTGGAATTGAATACGGCACAAAAGGTCCCTGTCCTCATGGTGCTTATATGCAAATGCTTAACTGCAGGATATTCTATTCTATTTAATATGGGTTGAATTTCTTTAATGTAATTAAACCAGAACTTGTTGAGTACCCATTCTATGCACATCAGTGTGTTAGACTCTCTGGGGATAAGGTGATGAAGACAAGTCCCAGCCCCTAAAAGTATTGATAGTTTAATGAAGCATATACTGCTATATATTAATAAAAGCAAAACGAAGGAAGAGGTGATAGATCAAAAGCTGATGTTTTAAGGAAAGGAATAAAAGTTTTAGGAAAAAGAGTGAAGTTTTCAGGGAAGAGGCAACATCTGAGTTGACCTCCAGGGTAGAAAGTGTTTGAGTGGGTAGAATTGAAGTGCTGAAATGAGTGAGTGAGAAAAGGCATGGCACTACCCATAGGATTCTGTCCTTCATTTCTGAGCAATAATGGAATCTCTTTGTATTTAATATGTGGAATAGCATATTGACCTCAGGGAGTGGTCAATTCTAATATTGTCAAGTTCAAGAACTTAATTGTCCCTGTCCCAATCTAGAACCATCAGATCTAATGCAGCCCCACTTGTATTTCTAGTCATATGAAAGAGTCTCTGGGGAATTTATCTCTACTTCTTTGTCTTCAAAAGAAATAACTTCTTTTAGTCATTATATTTTATTTATGTCACAATTTAGTGGTCTTACCATGATCTTGCTGAACTCTCTTCCAAATATGCTGTCTGCCTTTCCAGGACCATTTTCATAACCACAAGTACTTCTTGCCTTGGCTCTTGTTTTAAAATAGGTCCACAAACCCATTAGATTCATAACCTAGAAAGGAAATTTTCTTCTTTATAAAAGTCTGGCTGAGCCCCTTACAAGCTTAATGAGCAAATAAAATCCTGGATCTGAGTTGTTTTAAGAGAGCTTAAAGGCATTTTTTTTGGCTTATGTTCAAGGTTCTCTTTAAATATTTCACCATAAAGTTTCCTGACTGCTTCTCTTTGTGGAGCTGAAAAGGCATGTTGGAAAAATATGTATTTTCATTTAAAATAAAAAACGGGCACATGGTGCAAACTTTTTGCCTCAAGAAGCTTGCATTACAAGTTCCCAGCTCTAGTGAAGTTTTAATTCCTTTTCTTATATAGAACAAAGAACCAAGCTCTAGAAATATCCATAATGTGGGAAATATGGCTGATTAAAGCATCAATAGCTTTTACTTTGGAACACTTGATCAAACAATTAGTATTATCTGACTATATCTTTTTCTTTTTACTGAGAATGGGTCTTTATAATATTTAAACCTTTTACAATATAAACTAAAAATAAATAAACAGCAATAAAATAAAACAATAAATAAAGGTGTTATATTTTAAATTATCCAGGGGCTATTTGCTTAGTTTCAGAAATATTTGAGCCCTAGTATTTTACACTCAACTGATTATTGTATTGCTTCTTAGCATCCTCACATATTAGGGAATGAAACAGAACAAAACCCAAATTTAGGTTCATTTGTTACTGGTGAGCAAGTCTGATAAGGGGCTTTATTTCAGAAACTTAAATCTACCTGCAGATATGAAATAATTCAAGCTCTTCTTAGGACTTTAGAAAACAGGAAAGCTGCATATATTGATCTGAGAAGGAAAACATCAGCCTCTCTGTTATATGGAATCCTATTTAATTTTTGCAACCTCCAGAAAGACATAATCCAGAATATACTAGGAATAGGCCTATGCATTCGAAGTAAATTTAATATCTAAAATCAAATTTATTCATTTAAATGTAAGTAAAGATAACAGCATAATCTTAGAGTTTTTTCATATTCCTATCTAAAAAGTCACCCTATTTCTTCAGTTACTCTTCCTTTAATTGTTATTCCTTCAGTTTAATGCTAGATAACTAAAATTTCAGTGCAGTAGACAGTGAATATGAACCGGCATTTTTACTCGAAATTTCATAAATTAATTATAGATATATAATCTCATTTGATTTTCTCAACACCTCTACTTTGTATGAATTATTTTTATTTCACAAGGGTAAAAAAGAAGAAAAAGAGAACATACAGATTTGCCTACGGGCTCAGCTAGTTAGAGAAGGGACTATAAGGTATCCATAAAGGAAACCCATCACTTCTTTTCTGCTTTTAATAATAATAGGAATAATACTTACTGACTACTTATTATATGTCAGACACTATATTTAATCTCATTTAATCTTTATAAGAATCCTTACAGGAGGAACATTATCTCCATTTAGCCAATAAGGACACTGATCACCGAGAAGTCAGATAACTTTTCCAAACTGTTTAGTGACTGAGCTAGAACCCCATTGGTGGTATACAACGCCTGCCTTCATATCTTCTAGGTTATATTCTCTCTAGGAACTTATTTTGAGTGGCAAGAAATCCTTAAACACTGAGCTAAGAGTGTGTAATTCTTTCTAGAAAACTTACTCTCTTTCAGAAAGTATTGGTGACTATTTCACCTCAGTATGCTCCCAACATAGTAATTCCTTCCTGGTTTTCATTTTAAAGTACTGAATCTGGAGTGGGCAAGCGAGGCTGACAAAAGGTTTAAGGAGCTGTTTAGAAGCAGATTAGCTTAGTTATAAACTTATTTTTCTCGTGTCTTACTATATTAAACTTTGGTTGTTTTGAGCTTTTACTCTTTCATTTTTATTCTCTATGGATAACTATAATGTCGCAAAGGTGAATTAATTCCTTTTTTTCCAATAAAGAAAATTGTCTTTATTGGAAAAAAATCTCACTCAGAATACATTCAGTTTTCATTGAAATTTGTTGGTTATCTGTGTTTGGACATAGCTGAAACAGTTTATTCTTGTTAAGAATTCTTCCTTGTTTCAGGCTTTTTTTTTTTACTATCTCATGCCCATTCTCATTAAAAATAGGTCTAAACACTCGGGAGTCACTATGATTTTACTCATAGCTGGAATCTTGCAATAAAAAGTAATAACTTTCCAATTCAGGTTCCAATCCCATTTTAAGGTCCAGGTAGAATAGCTGCAGTGGTGATAAATTGGAATCATTTAAAAAATGTGGGGAACACCCTAAAATAAATCTATTAATAGTAATAAAAAAGAGGCTGAATTTGTCTTAAAAAAATAAAAACTATAGGCAAGTTCAGTCAAGCCATATTGAAATTAATATTCTCATTTCCCAAATTCAACTGAGGCTACAATTTTGTTCCCTTTTACTTTTGGTTTTTAAAAATGAATATTTTGCTTTTAATTTAAATACTTAATTTTAATCTAGATTGCACTGATGTAGTGTATAATGACAAGGCAGAACTATCCTAATGGGTTATCCCAGATGAAGGCTGAGAAACCTAAAGCTGATTATAGTTGTGAAACACTGACTCTGTTCTGAAACTCTGAACTCATTTCCACCAAAATAGATGTACATTCTACAAAATCCGTGATTCAGTGCCATCTGTATAATCTATCATGTCATTTGAATATGAATACGTGCACTTTTTCACATAGGTTAACAATGCCCTTTTCTTGTTTTCCTTGCAGGTTCAAGTTTCCTGTGTTTGGTTAGTTACGTCAGATCACTAAGAATGGTATATTTTGAAAGCTGCTAAATGGCTGACAGCAAAATTTCATTCATAAATAGTCCTTAATGAGGAATTTGCTCAGTAAATTCTTTCAAGAAGCTTCCCTGACTTAGGATGGCACAAATAAATAAAATAAAATAAAATAAAATAAAATAAAATAAAATAAAATAAAATAAAATAAAATAAAATAAAATAAATAAAATAAAATAAAATAAAATAAAATAAAATAAAATAAAATAAAATAAAATAAAATAAAATAAAATAAAATAAAATAAAATAAAATAATAAAATAAAATAATAAAATAAAATATAAAATAAAATAAAAACATTCATATTTTATCTTGACTTATTCCAAATAATTTTAATATCCTATGCAGTAAAATATATATATATATATTTCCTATGCAGTGATGGAGAGGACAAAGGAAATTTTTTTTAGTCCATTTATTCTTCCCATCACATTATAAATCTAACTTGCTAAGTTCACAGCACAAACTCACCTGATAAATGATGCAATGGATCATGGGGTTCACCTACTTTCTCCTTTAACTTAATAAACTCACAAAACATATTTTCCCTCCTTTTCATTGCAGGTAATCTATTTATAGTATTGGAACTGTTCCATTTTTGACTAAACTTTTCAAATTCTTTACTTCTAAGTAGATAACAAGGCTCCATAGATTGAATAGCATTTTTAGCAAATCATGCAAAACTTTGCTGTGCTGAAAGTAAAAGTAAGGCCACACAGTTTTAACCAGAATTTCAATCTTTTGGCCTTTAGCATCAAATGTATCATTTATTTGCATCTCACGATCTTGTTTTTTCTTTATTATTCTTTATTATAAGCTAAATAAAATCATGTACTTGGAGGACCTGAGTTTATTAAGCTTTCTTATATTATAGTTTCTCCAAATATAATATTTTACATGGTACCGTGTGTTTTCTAGAACTGTGCTTTCCAAAAGTAGAGCAGAACCACTTGCACTCAAAATACAGATTCCAAGGTCCTTTGAATTAGTTTGGGCAAAAATTGGTAAGTTTTCAAGTCTATTTATTTGTGATAGAAAAAGAAGAAGACAGTTTAATGTGCTTCTACATGATGTGTAGGTGTTACCACGCATAAACAGAAATATTAAAGACTATTGAAAATTAATGTTTTTTTTTTCAGAATTGAATATTCTACAAAATCTTATTATTTTTAATAGAGGGAGAATACTTTTGAAGTCTTACTCCACTCAAAAGGACTTAGGGAAAAAAACTAAATGCAATTTGTGGTCATTGATTGAATGCTGATTTGAATAACCATCCATAAAATTGATATTTGGAAATAACTTGTATATTTCAACATAGATTCAGTTTTAAATTATATTAGAAATTACTATCAATTTTGTCAAATTTGAAAATGGCATTATTATTATGGAAGAGAATATCCTTATTTTTTTAGAGATGAATGCTGAAGTATTTGGCATAGGAAAAGTTTCATGTAATTTGCTTTAAAATGTTGAATCTAGGTGGTGATGATATAAATGTTTATTGTATTTTTCTTTCTATTTTACTATATGTCTGAAATTTTTCATAAGAAAATGTTCACATGAACTCTATCCAAAGCTGATGATCATTGAAAATGACTTTTTTTTAAACCAGGAAAAAGGATGTTATTTTATTCATTTGTTTATTCATGCATTAGTTTATGTAGCAAACATTTATCAATTATTTGCAATGTTTCAGGTACAGTTGTAGTTCATGAGGACCTAAAGATCGATTATTAAGCAACATTTCTACCATTGAGAAACATTTGTGCAATGATTTGCAAATTTTCTTTCCACATTATGCCAGGTAGAAAATGGTAATAGTTCTACAGTACCTTGGAAGTAAATTGAAATGGGTTTAGTACATCTATATGAGGCTTGGGGAAATATTACCATATTTTACTTATATAATAATGTTTGAAAAGGAAAATAAAATTCAGAATGTAAGGAAACCTCTTGAATATAGAATTTACATGGCAGACATATAAAATCTTTTTTAAAAAATTAAATGAGAAACTTGAACTTGTGCTACTAACTGTCTAATATCTATAAATTCATCAATTGCAATGAAAACTTTTTTATTTAATAATCTGTTGACTTCACTTTAACTGCAAGCCAACTGGCATGCCATTAATAGATCTATTATTAGTAAACATTTCCTAATTCCTTTGTTTTATTAGTTCCTAAACAAAGTGCTGAGAAATCTCATGCAGGCTCATAAAATAAAAAATTGTGCAATTGCAAGAAGAATTATTGTTTCAGATACTAACTGAAAGAACTGTATCTATCTTTGTGAGCTTATTTCAATACTATGATAAACAAATAAGCTTAGAAAATAGCTCTGCTTCTTATTTAATACTTTTTAAGTATCAAAAAAACTGACATCATTTTTGTGTAATATAGATATTGTTTTATTTGATATTTTACCATGCAAAAGAGAAATTAAGACATTTAGTCTGAGGAAGAGAATAATTACCAGGTCTACAAATCCAAATTTCATTTAATCTTCTTATACTGTTTATTTGATAACTTTACCTGTTTTAGAGAGAGCCATATCTGTGATGTGAAACTGATGATTTTGCATTTTTATCAAAATTTTGTCATTATTTTCCAAAATAAATATCTTTATGAAATATAGTGATTTAAATGAAAATTACATAGGAAAAGTATAGGTCATATATAGCAGTGGAAAATTGACTTAAAATAGATCTTAATAATATTGTAAAAAAGTTACATAAAAAAGTAATCACATAAAAATTTGAAAATTAGACATGAGATATGCAAAAATAACATTGAACATTTATTTCACCAAATGAATTAATAAAATTCTCAAACCTCCACAAATTTGAAAAAATACTTTCATTCATGAATGATCAAATATTTTGAAAATCTGTAATCTGACAATCTTACATATCACTTTAATGACTTGATAAAATTATATTATGTGTATTTATTATATATTTTTAGAAATAAACATTTTTGTCATTATAAAATATTTGTAACCTTAATACCTTACTGACACAACCAAGTACTGCCAACAGTTTGGGCCATAGTCTAGAGAAGGAAATAGACCAAAAGTAGATCAATGCAGTGTGGTAAGGACTAAAACAGACCTATGAATAATTGATACAGAATTAAACAGGGTGGGTCTAAAAATGCATGGTTCTATCACAGTTAGGTGAAACAAATGCTATGATTCAGAACTAAAGAATTTTGTTTTCTTCACTTTTACCAAGTGTCATATCTCTATCTCTTTCCTTTCAATCATTTGACTTTTTTGTCAGTTTGAACATGTGTACATTTTTTACTCTAATTTTATACATTTGAAGTTACAAGGAAGTATAGAAAACTCAGACTAAAGCTTCAGAATTAACTTTAAAAGCCAATTTTGCAAAGAAAGTGGTTTCAGTACCAGTTTTTAGAACCTTCTGTGTCCATCACAAACCTCAGAGAAGAATGGGTACTTCTGTTCATTCTGTTTCCCTTCACTCTCAAAGTTCTTAGGAGTACTTTTAGGCTATACTCTTTTAAAATATATTATTTTATTCAACCCCATTTCTAAAAGAAATATTTTCCAGAATGTCAATAAAAAGATTTTAAATACCTTTTGCACCTCACAGTTGTTTTAAATGAGAACTAATCTAATCTTACAGTGGTCATTTTACAATAATACTGTTATTTTGCCGTTTCTTACAATCATACATGGCTGAGCAGGTAGTTAAATCAAAGGTGCAGGTGTAGTATGCCAACAATACAGCATGACCTTTGACCTTTCCAGTAGTTGCTCTTCTTGTAAGACCTTTTACAGTAATCTTTGCATAGTAAAATCTTAACCATGCCTAAGGAATCGTGATGCCTGTCTTTGAAGGGAAAAAGTAAACGGCATCTGGTGTTAAAAAGCTAACGCACTGAAAAAAGTCTTAGTGCAAGAATGCTTTTTCTTGGTTGAGACTGGTATATTCAGATGTCCACAGATCCATTATCCTTTTCTTATAGCATTGCAGTGCCACCTTATTACAATGTTTTCATGTTTCCAAAGAGTTAGCAGGTATAACAAAGCTTCTAATATTTACCATTCTGACAAAATTTCAGTCATGTATGCATATAATAAAGTGCAGAGAATGCTGCTTCAAGTCATTCTTTCTGATCTCTGATTCCTGCTTCGAAGGACAGAGCAGGTTGCAGGTAAACTGTTGAAGCTTAGGGGGTAAAGGACTCTTAAGTGATAAACAGAGGAGTTGTATTTCCCTCAAATGAAGAGGACTGTGCTAAAAGGTCGCAAGGGAGTCAGTGATTGTGGGCAGGTCTCCGGCAAAGCCTGGCACTACCTTGCCCAGGGAGCACCTAGAAACTGCAGGACAGTAGGTACCCTTCCCTCCTCTCCTCTTATGAGCTCCTCAACCCTGAAGGAGCTGGTGGCAGCCCAGAGTGGGGGAGAAGAGAAGCGCTAGGAGGGATTGAGAAGAAGATGTCCATGTCACCTGTCCTACCTCAGGCAGTGAGGCTGGAAATTCTTACTACTACATGGGACAGGGCATTATACTTACTGAACTGAGAAAGACTAGAAAAGTCAGACTTGCCCTAGACTTCTTCCAAAAGGCAACAAAGGAAATAGCCCCCACAGAAGAGGCTTGAAGGGACATAAGGAGACAAAAACAAAGTTGATTTTTTGATTGTTCTCCATGCGTCCTTCACAGATAACCTAACAGTTACCTCATTTCAGGTCACACAACTAATAAGTGGTGATGCTTTAATTAGAACTCAGGGTTTTCTGACTCCTGAGCCTTTTCCTGATCCGTTACTCCTTACACTTGGATTGTGCTTGAATACCCATTATGAATTAATACGGGAGTAAAAGAAGTTAGACAATGGTGTTTTTTATTAATTGGAAATTTAATCACTGCTATGGGTTGAATCATGTCCCCCCAAAGGGTATGTTCAAGTCCTTACTCCCAGTCCTATGAAGGTGACATTCTTTAGAAATAGGGTCTTTGGTGATGTGATTAGTAAAAATGAGGCCAAACTGGATGAGGGTGTTGCACAAATCCAATATGAATGGTGTTCTTTTTTTTTTTTTTTTTAAAGATTTTATTTATTTATTCATTTATCCCCCCCTTGCTGCTTGTGCTCACTGGGTCAGCTAACCACGCCGTGCGGGCGGGCTTGCCTTCACCAGGAGGCCCCGGGAACCGAACCCAGGGCCTCCCATATGGTAAACGGGAGCCCTACTGATTGAGCCACAGCTGCTTCCCTGAATGGTGTTCTTATGAGAAGAGAAAATTTGGACACAGAGACAGACCAAGAGGAGAGCACCATATGATGATAGAAACAGAAGGTTAAGTGCACAGCTGCAAGCCAAAGCAAACCACCAGAAGCTAAGGAAAGGCAAGGAAGGATTCTTCCTTATAAGTTTCAGAGGGAACATTTCTTTCCCAACACCTTGATTTCATACTTCCAGCCTCTGGAACTGTGAGACAATAAATTTCTGTTGTTGGAAGTCACAAAATTTGTGGTACTTTGTTTCAACAGCCTTAAGAAACTAAGACAGGCACCAGACATTTTTGTGTAGTTATTTACATTTTGCTAGGTCCTGTTACACATAAAAAGATGCTATGATAACACCACTTCTCTCCCCAAGTAGGCCATTTAGTTTATAGTTCATGATGCATCTTTCCGATATCCATTGCTTTCAGTTGCATTATCTTTAGTAATTGAAGGATGCTATTTTAGGAAAGCATGGAAGTTTGTGTGAGAAAACATGAGTTTAAGTCATAGTCCTGGCATTGACCAGCTCTATCACCTAGCTTCTTTGAATTTTGGTTTACTCCCCTATAAAAAAATAAAAAATGTTAATGCTTCTAGCTCTGCCTACCTTCAATGATTGTAAAAAAATAACTGTATTTATAAAGGAATGCGACTATATAAAATTTATGAAAAATGTATTTTTATTCAATTCCATAAACACTTGATTGCTTCTTTTGTTCGAGGGTCTTGATGTGTGTTCACTGTGGGAAATCTAAAAGGATGAAAAAGACACCATACCTGACTGCAAGAGGCTTATTATCCATTTGGGGTAGGGAGTGTACCCATGAACAGCTAGCTGTAATACAGAACAGCAGAAAGTAAGTACAGCAACTGTGGCCCAAAATAGCTGCATGAACAGATCAACCCAGAAGCGACTAATTCCAGCTGGAGAAGATAAGAGATGCCTTCCTAAAAGATATACTATTTTATTTGGCAGTGCCAGAAATTACCAGCAGTAACTGTACTCCCTTTCTTATTAAGATTCTGATTGTTTTCAGCATTAGTGGGCATGTGCTTCATGGGTCTTATCCTCTCCCTATGGAATAAATGCTGATTAGTTTAAACTTGCATATCAACTTTTTTTTTCATTATCTACTTGCAAAGGAGGTTTTTCAGGCATTTTTTTTTCCATCATTCTCTCCCATGAAATTTTGATTCTACAGATACATTGTATATCTGTGTATTGTATGTCTGCCTGTGTTTTATACATAAAAAGCATAAGAATTTTCATCCATCGCCCAATTATCAAACTTCATTGACTAGGGGATAATATTGCTCTGCTGAGAAGATATGAGCTAAAGCCAATCAGGTAATTCCATTTCCTTCAGCAAAGTATATGATACAACCATGGTCAGGGAACTACAAGGGGGACCTGAGAAGGGACATGGGCCGGATTTTTAATCTCCCTGCCTTTAATTTGGGCATATTAGGATGTGAAGGTGAGAACTGCTGCCACTTTGCCACTACAAGTGAAAAACTGGAAGCATTCAGGGGAGCTAATTTAGCATTTCAACACTCGAAATTAATCATCTCTAACTTGCTCTTCTTCCAGACTTCTTGATAGGTGGGATTAGGGGTGTTATTTTTTAAGCCACATTTAGTCAATATTCTGTTACTTGAAGCTGAAATATGGGTGAAATATGGGTGTTAATGTGTGGTAGGACTTTGATAGGCAAAACTCCCAGGCTCAGAGAACAAAATGAAAATTGCAGGACCTGAAAGTGCAAGGCAGGCTCAAGGTGGACTGAATTTTTCTGGCATGAATACAAAACTGGAGCACTATGGGATATAAAAGAATATGAGACTAGAATGATAGGAGTCCAGATGCTGAGGACATTGTTTTTCAAATTAGCCATTTACTTTGATTTATTTTTTTTAAAGCAGGAGCCCTTTGAGAAGAAAGCAAATGTTAGTGATAAGGTCATGGAAGAGAGATTGGGAATATTCAGAGCAAGGTATAACTATGATTATGATGATTTAAAGTTTCTAGCCTTGATATTTTGGAGAAAAATGGTAGCACTAAATGAGTTAAAGACTGGAATGGAAATATTGGGTCTAGGGAGTGAGGAGCAAATAAAATACAGTAAGTTCATTTTGGGATATTTTGATTTCAGATGCTAGTAGGATAATGGAGATGGAAATACTCAACAGGACTTCGAAACAGCTGCTGATAATAATACATTATATAGTTCTTTAGCCTCCTGTGTTTTTTACCCAATTATCTCTCCAAATCAACAAACAGTATTATAATATGGCTTTTTTCTTAATAATTAACAGGAGATTTTATAGGATAACGCGAGAATGTGATTTTTCCAGCGCCTACAGATTGCCATAAAAAATTCCAAGACCTTCTTTCCCACCAACTTAGACTATAATTCATCCATATAGTAGACCTCATGTATGCTCTAATTCATTTTAACAGCTATTAATCTTTTTGTTCCCTTTCAATTTTCTAAAATATTTGGATGTACAGTGCATAAAATAATGTGTAAATCAAATATGGAATCCATATATGTGGATAAAAATTTAAACACTTCCTGAAATCATCTTCAGAATGAAAAGGCTATGATAAGAAACACAGCATAAATCTGAAAACGTTGATGTCTAAACTAGAATTAAATGAGATCACCACTTTGGTTGTAGCTAACAAAAAAAGCGATTCGGTTTTAAAACACCCCACCCCTACCCCCACCCCCAATCCCACCTCCACCCCAAAACATCAAAACAATGGGAAGCACACCAACATTTGCAATGTGGTCATATTACTGCCCTTCAACCCATTATTTTAAAGAGGATTTTCTACACTTTTTAAAGAGAGTCTTTTAAATGTTTTTGGTTGTTTCCCATATGTTTTGACAATGCTTCAGGCTGACTTCAAAGGGATTCTCTTGCTGGAAAATGTAGGCACTTAAACCTCCAAAGGAAAATTCCACAATAGCACTTGGGAAGAACTAAGGAGGAAGTGCTTCACATTCTCTGAGAAAGGAGAACAATTTGTTGCTGTGTTTTAATGGAATTTAAGAGTTCATAATAGTCAGTGACATTTGCAGCCATCTTTATCTAGATTAAAGAATCCTTTCGTTTTCCCTTTTCTCTTTTCACTGTTTATGAATACTCTCAGGTTCCATTCACCATGGGATGGTAACTTTATATGTGCTATATATGAGGTTCAGCCACATGTGCGTGACGAATGCTGTTCTCTGTGAGGATCCTTAAATTATGCACATATTTAAATTCACACAGGGAAACGGGATTATCCTTGATTTTTCAAAAAAGTGATTCCTTACAATAAGTCATTTTACTCTTACCAAGCAAATTCACATATCAGTAGCCAAAAGCACTCTTCAAGCTTGAGGGACATATTACAAAACTAAGAAAACTAAAACTGTTTAAATTTAGATAAATTAAAAAAATAATAGTGCCTTTGGATACAGTTTCATAGCATCACAGTAAAAAAAGAGAAAAAAAAAAAAAAAAAAAAAAGGAAAGAAAAGCTAGAAATAATGCAGGGGACTCTGCTCTCTGGTTTCCAGAGTCCCATTTCAAGCAAAAAACCACAGAAGCCCCTGCAGAAGTATGGTGTTGTTCATAATGAAATATTTTTAACTCCAGAACATGGGCTTGCTGCTTTCCCAATATTGCTAAACAAGGGGAGGTATCTAGTCTTTTTTCTGTTCCATATCTTCCAACTCAAGGCAAAAGTAAAGTAAGAAAGACAGGAAAAGGAAAGCTTGGAAAAAAACCCTGACACCTGGCACATAGGTGTCTATGAATCAGCAGAAACCAGCTGATTTGCAAACTGTAGTTAGATTATGAACAAGATAAAAGTGCAGAGAACATTGATTCCAAAATTTAAACCAAAAAAGGTAATTATTATAAAAAATATTTTCAATTGAAAATACTTATTGTTTTTCTATGACATTAAATATAGAGTGCTTAATACAAGGTCCTTTATATAATTTCTTTTAAATATAATGTTAAAATGATCATGTACTACACAAAATTTTAATTTGTAAAGTTAATTTGGTATATAGTATTCAACTGCACTTTGTTCCTTAGTGTTTACATTTAAATAACAAGTATTTTAACTAATTTTTTAATTTTTAAAATGCAGGAGTTTTTAGTATATTCACAGAGTTGTACAACCATTGTCACAATCCAATCATAGACTATTTTATCATCCCAAAAAGAACGTATGTACTCATTAATCATCATTCTCCATAACCCCAGCCCTAAGCAACCACTGATCTATTTTCTGGGTCCATGGATCTGTCTGTTTTAGATAGTTCACATAAATGGTATAATACAATATGTGGTCTTTTGTGACTTCTTTCCTTAGCATAATGTTTTCAAGATTCATCCATGTTGTATCAAGTATCAGTACTCCAGTGTTTTTTAAGGCCGAATAATTTTCCATTTTATAGATATACCACATTTTGTTTATCCACTTATCAGTACATGGAACTGATAGGCATCTAGATTGCTTCCATGTTTTGTATATCACCAGTAATGCTGCTATGAATATTCGTGTACAAGTTTTTGTATGGGCATGTGTTATCATTTCTCTTGGTTATATATCTAGGTGTGGAATTGCTGAGTGATATGGCAAATTTATGGTTAACATTTTGAGGGACTGCCAGGCTATTTTTCATGCACCATTTTAAGTTCCCACCAGAAACATAGGAGAGTTCTAATTTCTCCTCATCCTTGTCAGCACTATAATTTTCTGTCTTCTTTAATATAGCCATCCTATTGGGTGTGAAGTGGCATATCGTTGAGATTTCAATTTGCATTTCCTTAATGAATAACTTTTTAATGTATTTATTGTCCATTTGTATATTTTCTTTGGGGAAATGTGTATGCAAATTCTTTGCCTATTTTTATATTGAGTTATTTGTGGGATTTTTAAATTACTGAGTTATAAGAATTCTTTATGTATTATGGATACAAGTTCCTTATTAGATAGGCGATTTGCAAATATTTTCTCCCATTTTATAGATTGCTTTCTCACTTTCTTGATGATATAGTTTGCAACACAGGAATTTTAATTTTGACGAAGTCCCATTTAGCTTTTTTTGTCACTTTTTGTTTTGGTGTCACGCCTGAGAAACCATCGCCTAACCCAAGGTCACAAAAATTTATCCTATATTTTCTCCTAAGAATTGTAATTTCTTGATTTTACCTTAGAATCAAAGATGAAAGGAAGAATAATTTCTTTCAAGGGAAAAGTAGAGATATACTCAATGTAAAGAAAATAGGAAAAAGAAGGAAAGATATTATATGCCTTTTGAATGCAGTAGGAAATTTGTTTTTGCACCACTATTTTGAAGCTGATGAGACGTTCCATAGAATAACTTACTTGCTTTTATAGCCACAGGGAAAGTTAGAAAAGAGGGTCTGGGCTTGGAGATTTTTTTTTATCTCACTGCTCCTCCTGCCAACCTGCTGAAACAGAGAGGGGAAGAAGCTGGAGCAATATAGGGCTGGTGGTTGGGACTGGAGCTGAGACTGCGATGGGGCTGGAGATAGATGTGGAGGTGGAGCTAGAGCTAGAGGTGAGACTGAAACTGAATCTCCACTCAAACTAGAGCTAGAGAAGAGGCTGAAACTGAGCTAATGGCTGGGATGATGCAAAGGGGCCAAATCTCCTTTGGCCTAAGGCTCTCACTCCCCTCCTCTGTATGCCTTTTGGGGCTCAGGCTCAAGTTACAGCATCCATAAATAGGACAGGAGCAGGGAAGCAGCTTCCCAAGAGGGCAAAAAGCTAAGGCTCCTTAAAACAACCCAACCTAATGTATATGTTAAGCATTATGGAAAAACATTAAAAATTATTATGGCTTCTCCTGTCTTTAAGGAATGGATTGAATCCTGTTTTGTTAGAGAACTACTTGAACACATTTTATGTTTCTGTTCCCAGTGCTGGTTTTCACATTGAATGCTTTAAAAGTGTCTAACTTCACACCCTCTCTGAACAGAGCCACTGTGAGATTTTTAGATGCTAAAGAGTAACCTACTTTAGATTATCAAAACTGGAGGTGTGAGAAAAAAATTAAAGTCAACTTTAGTAACTAAAAGGAGGAATTAGAGGTAAAGAAGATCACAGAAAGCTGTTAGTTACACTATCATGCTGACAGTCTACAGGAAGATCCAAAGAACCATCTGTTGGAAAGTCTCTAGACATGTTTTAACAGTCGTACACACAGACAGGCTTAGATATTAACTGTGGAAAAAGATTCTATCACACGGACATCATTTAGGACTAATGGTATTTGATACTATATAAGAATAACATACTGAAATAAAAGGTATACATAGTCATGTCTAAAGTAGAATAACAAGTTATTTTTAAAGGTTTCGCAGTAGCATAATATTTGTATACAACTTTGATGGAACCATATGCCCTATCACCTTTCATGGCTTGCTTTTGTGTGAGTTAATTGTGTCCCCTATTGTAGCTTTTATTAGTCTTGACAGATGAGGCTATGTCACAGTAATGAGTAACTTCAAAAATACTAATAGCTTATACAACCATTTTTTTCTTCTGTAAATTGCATTTGGCAGGTGTTCTCCTGCATCTGGCATGGTAGATATCTTTAAGGATGGCACCAAATCAACCCTGCCTCCTAGTTATCATCCTCTGTTCAACTCTTTGTGTAACCTCCTCTTCTTGAGCGTTATTGATGCAATTCTAATGAATAGAACATGGGATGTCACCTCCATGATTAGGTCATAAAAAGTCTGTGGCTCTCATTTTGTGTACTTTCTCTTATTTTTTCTCTTGGTTTACTTATCCTAGGGGATGCCAGCTGCCATGTTGTGAGGGAAACCTGTACAGAGACACACATCTCAAAAGCCTGAGGCTTGCCCACACATGAGTGAGTGGAAGTAGAAGCTCCTTCACCACAGCAAGGCTTCAAATGAGACCACAGGGGCAGACACAGCTTAGCAGCAGCCTCATGAGAGATCTTCAACTGGAGGCACACAACTAATCTTTGCCTGGATTCCAGACTCACTGAAGCTATGAGGTGCTTGTTTTGGGGTAATTTCTAAGGCAATAGATAACTTAATATATCTGAGGATCAAGGGATTCCCCATTTTGGTATACCACCATCTGATGCTTCAAAATTACACTGGCTGAGAAGAGAGCTCATGGAGAATCCACACCTGAATTGTCACACATCATTTCTGCTCACAATCCACTGATCAGAACTAGTCTCATGAACCAAACCTAATGTCAATGGAGGCTGGGAGAAATAGGGGGTATATGCAATTCTCTGTGAGCATTACTGTCTCTATCACATGGTTATTTACACTATCCATTCAGTCAGACGTTCAATCAATAGATACTTTTAAAAATCACTGCTTTGTTAAAAAAAAAAAAAAAAAAGGAATTCTCAACCTGTTACCTCACTAAGTTAAAATCCCCAGTTCTTTCTTTTATTGTAGTGTTGCACCTCATAAAAGTAAAATCCAGACATTCTGCTGCCACTTCTTCTATCCCCACCCACTACTTAATCCTATGATAATCTGACTTCTACCTTTAAATCTGTGAAATAGGGTTTTTTGAAGAATTCAAATAATTTATAAATTTTAAGAAAAAAGAAAAAATAAGTTTTCAAGTCCTCACACTTGCTTGCCCCTGTGGTTCTCATTGCAATATGTATACCAATCTTTTGGAAACTTTTGTTTTTCACTTTCTGTGATACGTGTTATTATTTTACTCAATAACTGCAGGGCAATGGGGACCATTCTAAATGAAGCCTCACCTCCTATTCTTCTCCATCAATACTAGTTTTCATTATTTGGCATAAATATAAATGGAGTGGGGAGTTATTTAAAATGTCTTTAAATAAATCACATTTGAGTCAATTTACTCTCAGGCCATTCCTCTACCAGGTCTTAGGATAATTTAAAGAGCTAATGGAGCTCTCATTTAATCACATGGTACTACAAACTATTAAATAGTAAATTCCATTATCCCTTTCCTTCCTACCTACTCATATTCTCCAGGGATGTTGATGATGAAATGAGCTGGTTTCATATTCCATGCAAAAGTGAGAGGAATGTGTACACTGATTTAAGAACAATATTGAAAAAACTATTATTTTTCATAAAGATAAGTATTAAATTCATATAGACACATTTTATTATTTAAGAAGAGCAAGATATTTCATCAAAATACATGTTATTATGTCTGTTACAAATTGGATTGCAGAATGCCCTTCTGGTTTGTATATGTCTAAAGAAACGGCTCTTATAGGAGTACCCTAGCACAGCTCCCAATCAATAACTCTGATGCCACCTTTATATTGCTCTTCCATTTTCACTTGCTATTATTCTTTCCATTCCCTAAATATAGGGGCACCCAATTGTTCTGACTTTGGCCTTATCTCTCAACTCTCTCTCCCCTTCATGATTGCATCTGCTCCCGCAGCTTCAAATGACACTGCTTTGGGTATAACTGCCAAATGTGGATTGCTAGTCTTGACTTCTCTCCCCAGCTCGGGGCCTGATTTCCAATGCCTGCTGCCTGCCCTGCTGACACCTCCTACTCCACAAGTCCAAAACAGAATTCAAACCTGCTGGTCCTTCTGGTTTTATATTCTCACTAATAGCATGGTCTTTCTAGTTACTTAGGTGAGAAACTCTACCTCTGAGCCATCTGATTCTCTTCTCTCCCATACCTAACAGAACCTCCTGCTAATTCTTCCTTAGCCATATCTATAGCCTTCCCATCCATGCTAAATCTGAATCTTCTTTCTTATCACCTACTTCCCTCCAATCCATAATATACTCTGAACAAAGTTTTAATCTTTGTACTCCCTGGTTCAAATATATTACCTAAAGAAAAATGTTATGACCTGGTTGGCAGAGGTCTCAAAAAATGTTCTATACGAGCTTGAGAAAGAGAGAGGGAGAAAGAGAGAGAAGAGAGGGAGACAGTAAGAGAGAGGAAGAGAAATGGAGATTAATTCTGCTCATCTCCCTCAGTTACAATGAGGTGTGAAGAAGATCCAGATATCTCAAGTGTTCACGTGAAAGACATGAATGGGAAATGACACAAGGAAAATGACGCTATAGTGGGGAACTGCAGAGAGGACCATAGCACCCAGGAACTGAATGGGAGCCACACCATATCTTAGGAATTCATATCATCTTCAACAGCCAAAGTGTGTTCCACTGATGGGCCTCTTCCCACTTGTTCTTAGATTCTTTACTGAATAGAAGGAGGCTGCTGAGCACCTCCTGACATGATTAGTGTGCACTGCCCATGCTGAGAGAGGAGGCAGTGAATTACTAAGGCAGCTGACTCAGCAGGGTACTGGCCAAAAACCCAAGAGTAAGCAGGATAGGACACGTCAATGGAGACCAGCAAGGGCTAGAGGACAGTGTCAGCCCAGAAACCTTGATTTTATGTATGTCTATATTGACTCTGAATACCACTCAGAATTAAGGTGTAATCTTGTTTGTTGAACCAAGCAGGAAGGTGGGATGTTAAAATGAAGTGACTATATATTTTCCTCTCAGTTTCTATTAAATATTTATTCAGGGGTTCTTTGCCTTCCCCTAGATGAAAACTTGGGCATGCCCATGACTTTTCTGATCACATTGTGGTAATAGAAATCTTATGGTCAATTTAAATCAAAAGCACAATGTCAACTCAGTTATTAATAATTCCCAGTCCCATTTAATTTTCAACATTTCAAACCTTATTTAAAGTTAAAACTTCTCTGCTTTCCCAGATGGAGACGTTTTCAGGAAGGAAGCAGGAAATAAGGGTATGTAAGGGCCATACACTTCACCCTTCAACCCTGTCTGGCAACCTTTGGTTTCTGACTCCCATTGAGGTCAAAGAAAGGGAGAGAAGAGAGGTGGGTAGGTAGGCAAGTTCTTATATGACCAGCACCACCATAGGATGGTTTTTCTCCCTCTCTCTCTGGGCAGGTGTTTAAAACTGACCCTTTCTCTCATGGGAGGTTTTAGAGACCTCCTTTTCACTTGGATCTATCAAATGTACTTTCAATGATGCAGGTGAAGTATTTTTCTACATTAACCTTTAAATTTTTTAAGTGATCTACTCAAACAGACTTTCTTTTTTGGGATCTTGTTACCCCTGTATGCAGTCCAATATGCAGCAAATAAAATGGCTCCAGGCCAGCCCTTTTCTGGAACAGCTCAGATTTTGTCCTTGGGAAACACTCCTGCATCCTCTGCCCTGACAATCTCCTGGAGTGCAGGCAGAACCCATGCAGCAGCAGTGACTTCTCTTTACTCTTTTGTTGGGGCACCTGACAGACCTATGCTGGTTAATTTCATTTTCCCAGGCCGGAATTAGACTAAACCCACTGTTTTTGCCTAACTGCAGGGTAATCCCTCAAAGTAGTCCCACCGAAGCTGTGGAATTGACTAAATTATCTTGGATCAGAAGGTTAAGGCATGGGAAATAAAGAAAATTGCATATGCATGCCAAAGTTGTGAATACTAATTTTAAACTGACTATACTATGTTTTAGCAATCTTTGGTTTGTCCACTTAGGTATCCCTAGGGCTTACCAGAGTGCCTGCTGAATGGTAAATGTCCAATAAATATTTCCTGAAGGAGTGAGTTTGTCAAGGTAAAGGATACTGAACCTTATTTTCTAGGAATGGAGACTTAGTAAGATATTTAAATAAGCTTGTTCTGAGGCCAATAATCTTTGCTCGCGAGCCAAGTCCTCTCTTTCTCTTTGGCAGCCTCATTGCTCTCTGGGCTCTTTTATGTGCCTGGAACGATTAGAAGGGCCAGGGCAGTGCTTTCTCTTCAGACCTATCCCAGTCTGAGACGGCCTGAGACAGATGGCTGTAAGCACGGGTCACCTCTTTTCTCTGATGATTTTATTCTCTCTTAATTCTTTACTCTGTAGATGTGTTTTGTACAGTATTTTTCCTTTGCTCTGTCAGTAGAAGACTTGAACATTATCTTATTGCAGAAAGGGTAAGAATGCACTATTTTTCATACTTTGCCTTTAGGTTTGAGGTTGCTCTAGTCTAGGAAGTTTCTTCTCTACCTAGGTCAATTTAGGTCACTAAGATACTACATTAGTGTTTGAAGCCTCTTAGAAATAAAGACGATCATTTTGTTGGTCATTGCCTCCATGTCTACATTTTTTTCTGGTTACCTTATGAAACATGAGAGTGGGCTAGTGAAGAACAAAATGTGCTTCTGGGTTACCTGATTAAAAGGCAACCCCTTTCACTTCCCCAAGTTTTTGTTTCCTCCCTTTATATCTATGCTCTTACAGTTCCTTCTTGAAATCTCCTTCCCTGATTACTCTTTAAAATATATTTTCCATTACTTCTAGTTTTCAGCCAGTGTCCTTGGAATTTTCCTTCTACTTCGATTAGAAGTGGTTTCTCCCTTCCTTGAATTCCATTGTCCTTTCATTGCAATTGATGCACAATAACTTGAATGATACTGCTGTACATGATTTTTTAAAAAATTCCCAAATAGTTCGTTAGCTTAATTAACTTTGTATCTCCCACAGTGCATTATACAGAGCCTAGCACATCATAGTTTTTAAAATGCTTATTGAATGTGTGAATTCAGGTTTGGAAATATTAGAATTTATAACATATGTCTGTTAGAGACACTGAAGAATTTTATGATGTAATTATTATCTTTCTGTAAAATTATTCCAGCTCAAATTAGTGTCTCTGTATTCTATTCTGGGTCAAAATATTTAGGACTAACACTTAATTGTATATGCTTAATTGCAGTTTATAAATGATTTCATGTTTGTAGATATTGTTTCTCCATTCATAATGGCAGGAACTTTAATATACTTATTTTATAGTCCTCACAATAGTTAGTGCAATATTGGATCTATTAAAATTGTTATTGAAATAATAAAATAATCAATAAAAAAGAAAAAAAATTGAGAAATCTTAAAAAATAAAATAAAATTGTTATTGAATACAGGTAGGTTAGTTGATTGAACATTTTGTGTAAGATTCCCAGTAAGTTGATGTTGCAATCATATTGGATGATTTTTTAAAAATTTAAAATTTAAAATTTAAAATTTAAAAATTTAAACTATGTAGAGAATTAAAACTGTAAAAAGTATGGGAAATTGATTTATCTAATCATACATGCTCACTTTCCCTTGGTGTCCATGGAACCAAGGCATCTGAATGAATATTGGAAGTCTTTACTTATTCAAGATAAATTCACCCAGTTAAAAGTATTAAGTGGTTATTTCAATTGTCCTTCCACTACTCAAAGAATATACATTTAGGATCATGATATATTCATTTCCAAATTTCTGAATTATTGGCTTTTATTTAAACAGCGTGAAGCTAGAGACCTTAAAATAAGTACAGAGGAATAATTTTAGTTCAGAATTTTCATGCCAAGAATAATAATGCATTAACAAAAGCCAAGGGAATCTCTTGTCTTCACTATAAACAATGTGTATGTTTTCAGCAAAGAATATGTAATTGATTGTATAAACTATCAAAATACAATGGAGTCTTGGTGAAAAAATAGAATACTTTGTGTTTTCTAAATTACTAGCTAAAGAAAAAGCATTCTTAGATGTCACAATAATCCATTAAATATTTGAATTAACTATTAGCATGAAAGAGATTTAAAGTAACTTACCTAACATGTCTAAGCATATAAATTCACTGATCCATTATTTACTTTATTTCCAATAATGGTTAGCTTCAGTTAGCTATAGAAATAGTCTGGAATTGTTTGTTTTATTCTAATAAAGCAAACAAGTAAAATTTACCACTTTGTTACTGGAGCTTTCAGTCCCATTCAGAAATCTTTGGGTGTTAATATTTTAATGACTGAAAATTTGTCACCCATACCCAAATGTAGAGATTCTGTAAACAGAAGAACAAAAGGAAATTCCTGAGATAAATAAAATATATATTCTATTTCCATAATCACGGATATAGTTATAGCATAATTACTGAGCGCTCATACTTGGAGGGAAAAACTGCCTGGATTCAAATCTTGGCCTTGCCCCTGTTTAAGATTGTGTCCTTGAGTGAGTTAATTAACTTCTGTATTATTCAGTTTCCTCATTTGTTAATGAAAATCATACAGTATCTGTGGTGATTTGAAGCTGTATGTACCCCAGGAAGACATGTTCTTAAATTTAATCCATTCCTGTGGGTGTGGACCTATTGTAAATAGGATCTTTTGATGAGGCTACTTAAGTTAAGGTGGGACCCACCTCATTCAGCATGGGACTTAATTTTATTACTGGAGTCTTTTATGAACATGGTGAAGATGAAGACAGAGAGAAAGCAACAGAAACAAGAAGCTGAAAGCAGAGAAACCTGGAAGAGAAAGGAAAGACCAGCAAATGCCGCCGTGAGCCTTTTCTTGCAGAGGAGCCAAGGATCACTGGCAGCCGATCTTCAGGAGAAAAAAAAACATTGCCTTGTTGCTTCCCTGATTTGGACATTTTGGACATTTTCCAGCTTCAGCCATGAGTGAATAAATTCCCTTTCTTTTTTTTTTTTTTTTTTTTTTTACCCAACCCATTTCGTGGTATTTACTTTAAGCAGCCTAGGACACTAAAGTAGCATTATCTACCTCTTTGATTGTCCCAAAGTTAAATAAGTTAATACACTTTACACTTAATTATTTCTGTGGATAATATATGCTTATTTAAGTACTATCAGTTTTAAGTATTATAAATAAACCTATATTTTCCATCCCTTATCTAAAATGTGTTTTCCACTCCTTCACATACATTATCACAGTAGCATCTCATGAAAACTCCATGAGGTTTTGGGGGAAGTTATAACCACACTATTGGTCTATTTATTTATTTTCAATTGTATATTTACTAATTTGCCTTAGTCTAAGAAGCTACAAATTAGAAAATCTAGGACTAAATTCTTGCTGTTTTTGATTTGTCCTTCATTACTCTTTCTACTATATTATATGCTACTTGTGATGACTGATATACGAAATCACTAAAGTTAACTTTTCATCCTTTTTCTCACTTGTATGTTGATTTTGAGCAAATCATTTCAACTTTCACCTGTCCTAGATAAAAACCTGAAAATACTACTGTTTTACCAGCTACTTACCCCACTGGCTTAAGGTAATATTCAACAAGTTAATATTTTAGATTTTCAGATAGGAAAGACTTTTCAGGGAAGAAGAGTATTTTATGAATATTTTCTTATATAAATACTATATTATTTAATTTATAAGAAATACTACTTTCTACTCTTTTCCATTTTTAGAAGGATATTTGACATAAGTCATCAAACTAAGAGAACACAAGAACCATTGACAAAATAATTTCATAGCTAATGGATCGTGTTTCCAAGAATCTGATAAAGATTCCACACATTTGGAGTACATCTATTCTTCTCTTCAAAATATCTCTAATATTTTACTCTTTTGATTTCTCCTGTTCAGGCTGTTGAAATTAGGGGGCAAGTGGGATGAGATGAGAAAGGCAAGATGAAGAAAAATGATGTATAAGGGGTTTATTTAATTTTAGCATTTAAACATCCAGTAGAGTGTTCCTGTGTGAGTCCAGTTTGCAGATTTATTTCTACTAGGAAGCTACTGTATAGGACTAGAGACAGAGCTTCTAGGAAATTCTTACAATAGGAATTGTGCAAGGAAATATGCTCTAAGGTAAGAAAGGGTTTCGCATCTGCTCCAGAAGACCTTACCTGCATTGGGGATTTATTGAAGTCTTCAAACGCTAATAGCTTAACCTGAATTTCCTGAAGCCACAAATGTATGTTGTCAAAAAGATTTTGACTCCATTTTGGGAGACACAGAACTTTCGAAAATAAGAATTGCTTCTACTCTCCTCTATATTTTTAAAAATTTACCAAGATCTGCTTTTCAGTAGGTGTTCAGAGAGTGTCAACATAGGGGGAACATGTAATAGGTGACAGTTAATTTGATTTACTGACCTTCACCTACAGAAGCCATAATTAATTTTGTGGTCAATTTTAAGAGATCATAGAGACTTTTAAGTACTCATCAATTTTGTGTTGTTTCATAATGATTCATCTTAGAAATGGGTAGTGGGAAGAGCCCATTTTTGCTACACTTTTACTTTTGAAACATAGAGTAGGAAAAAGACCCAAATCAGAGAAGTGGCATTTCTTTCTTGTGTAGGAGGCTCTCAACCTCTTGAAAAATACAAAGCATTCAGAGCAAAGTTGTGAGATAGGCTTATTATCTTGTCCACAAACATGGTAGGTGTTTAACAAATGTAGCTGGGAAGATATCTTGCCCAGAACATCACTCCCCACCAGTTTGAAGATAGTTCACATTTCTACAATAGAAGGAGAAAATGTTTAATTCCACAAACTCAGATGAGCTAAACAGGCTTCTATGAGAGAGAATGTAATGTTTGAATTAAACTAGGTTTAAATAATTTGGACCAGATTATGTCATCAATCAGCACCAAATACTTATGGACTACCTACTATGCGCTACATATTTGGCTACAATATGGTGAAATTGAAGCTCAAGAGTACTATGAGTCCTCTCTGATAAACTTACTGGAATTTTCCAAGCTGAATTGATTATTCTTTTCTTTGAGCTATTGTGTTGATAGCACACATTTCTGTAATCCACAGGAACATTGCTTTTATTATTGCCTGACTACTCCACTAGATTGTATATTCTGCACAATAGCCTGGAGTAACTAGGTCTTACTCATCTTGGTAACACAAGAGTATGTCAGATTCTTGGCACATAATTGACATTCAGGTTTATTGAATGAATTACTGAGACTGAATTAGATATTAGTGCTACGCTTATGGTGATTGGCAGCTAAAACAAGAAATAAGACATGAACATAGAACAGATTTTTGGGGAGGTTAGATGCTCTAACTGGGGAATGTTTTAACATGCAGAGTGGTGAGTTAGAGAAAAGACTCAGACAAAAATGAAATAAAGAAGCATCTTTCCTCAAAAATCCTTTGTCTCCTTTCCCCCCAATTTTGCTGTGCTATGTTCAGGTTTGAAAATAACTAGATATCCATTACTCTGTCATCAGATGTTTAGTGGCAATTATTATCTATGACTCACTTTCCTAGAAGTTGGCTTGAGTTTATATGATTTATTTGGAGACCCCCAAAGCAATGTTATGTATCTGTTATGGTAAAAATGTTTGCCTATTTTTCCATTTTTCTATAGGCTTATCTTGTATCTAACTTTGAAAATAGAAAAATCAGTTACAATGAAAATCCCTGCTTCCTTTGGAAAACATGATTGTAAAGATAAATCAGTTTAATCCCAGCTCTGTAATTTAATACGCTTGAGGTCTTGGACAACACAGTTAATCCCTTGAAGTCTCAATTATAATAAAGTGGATATGATAATCCATCCCCTGTCTATCTCTTAGGGTTGTTATATATTAAAAAATGCTTTGCAAGATATGAGGTATTACATAAATGAAGAAACTCTGGCCATTATATGACTGTGATTATCCTGGTAATCATGATAACACAACTAAACATGGATTTGAAGGGCACATCCACATAATTAAAAGTGTCTTGCCTCAGGAATGGCTTCAGACATTCCCATCTGTGACCCAGCATCTGATAAGTCCTTAAACTCATCAGATGAAGTATACATTGATGGTCCCTGAGGAATTACTGGCACATTAATTTGCTTGCTTGAAAACATCTGGATTCTCTAAAATTAGATTTCTGTTGAAAGATCCCTGAATTGTTGCCAGATTTTTATGTTAATATTTTATTCAGTTCAACAGACATGAATTGAATGCTTATTTTTGGCCAGACACTCTTCAGGGCAATGGAGACTCAAAGATAGGTAGGCATGGTTCTTACTTTCAGAGAAACCTCATTTTAAGGACAGAGTCGGTATTAGAGTTCATAAGACCGTGAATCAATGCCCCTGTGGCATAAATTGAGGAAAGGGAGCCTCCAGCCATAACCCATCTAACTCATTCTCTCCCAAGAATAAACAAAATGGAGTGGATAAGGGCCATCACTCCCTCCCCATTTCCTCCCACATTCCAAGACCTCCTAGCCCACTACCCCCTGGCCATTTGGCCCTAGGTTGTACTCAGTTTCCGCCCCCCCCCCCCCCCCCCGCCTATTGATGTAATGTATAAATTCATATCCAGCACCTTCCACGGGGGGTGGGGAGGTGAAGTCTATTCTTCAGACCCCATCCATTGGGAGAGCTTCCCAATAAACTTCCTGCCTGCAACCAGTAGTCTCTGTGTCCCAGTAAGCACCGTTTTTCCCAACAGTCAGATACATAATTAGATGCTCACAGAATATAATATGTGGTTATGTGCAATTATTACATAAATTATAGTTGTACAAAAGGAAGTGGGCTAAAGCTATGATCAGAGACTTTGATGGTGGAAGGGATGACTGAGTTGAATGCGAAAAAAGAAGTAGGATTTATATAGCCAAAGTGGATGGATGAGCTGGGGCCAGGGGTATTTCCAAACAAAGGGATGAGCAAAAGAACTGAAATTAGGAAAAATACATGACCATAAGCTCCATATTGCTGGGGTAGAGACTTCAGTGAAAAAAGTATAGGGAGATAAGACTGGAGAAGTCTGGAGAAAAATGGAGGAACCAGTCCATGGGGGCTCCTGAGTCATGTTCTTGACCCTGTGGAAGATGGAAACTACTGAAAGACTTGACCAGGGAGATGACATTGTGAGATGTGGATTTTAAATAGAATTCTCTGGGTATTGCATTTGTTGAAAAACATTAAGACTGGAGGTAGGGAAGCTGGGTGGGAAATTTGCATAGCAATTCA
This sequence comes from Tolypeutes matacus, assembly GCA_026826555.1. Taxonomy (NCBI): domain Eukaryota; kingdom Metazoa; phylum Chordata; class Mammalia; order Cingulata; family Chlamyphoridae; genus Tolypeutes; species Tolypeutes matacus. The sequence continues at coordinate 40,947,354 of JAKSZT010054304.1, read as the reverse complement.
GGGAGATGAACCAAGGAAATAGTATTTAAGAAAGAGAGGCAGCAACAACTGTGAGAAATACTCAAATACATACACAGGACTTGACAACTACATTAACGTGGCATTGAAAGATGTAAAGATAGATTATCCAGGCATCTTAATGTAGTAATAGAAATGAATCTCAGTCCATGAAATTAAGTGTGCAAATATATAACTTTATTTTTATAAACCAATTTCTACTTCATTCTAGGGTCAACTAGACTATTGGAAAAAGAAACAATAACAATAAAACGCAAATGCCTCAACTCCAATTCTTATGAGGGATCTGCCCACTCAGGAATGTGCTGTAATGTTGAGGTCTTACTCCATATCAAGGAATTGGGATGACCTATTTAAATGTTAGTCATCAGTCCACCCAGGTAACTGCTGTGACATCTGTCATCCTGGCCTACCTGACTCCTACAAATCCATCAGTTCTCCCTGTTACTTGAATGCCAAGTATGGTTCATTGACAAAACTTTGGGAAGATGGACTATGCTTAGAAGCAAGAAGCAGCCATTTTATTTTCCTAATGTACTTTTCTAAGAAGTGGAGAATATGCATCTTCTGCCACCAAACAGAATGCAGCTTTCTTTAACATTTCTTTCTTTTAATCTGAGGCAAGATAATTTTCTTCTGAGGAAAATCCTTCTCTTTTCAAGGTCTCTATGTCTTTGTGTGTTTGTTTGTTAATGTCCCTACTTTTATTTCCCTCACTGGGGTTTAGGTTTTTGTATAGAAAATTTATCAAGGCAATGCCCACCCTGACAGTTACATTTTATCATGTATTTATTAAAATAAATAAATGCTTGCCTTCTGTTTTCTCCTGTTCCAATGAAGTGGGGCTTTGTCTCTTTACTGTATTATGTTTAACACCGAGTACCCAGAAAGTCCTGGCACATAATGGGACCATTAAAAATTTTATTGATTAAATAAATGAATATAAGGGTTAGTTATGAGCTGACACAACTCTTCTAGCCTTTTTGGGTGGGGGATGTGTTACCATTTTAGAATTTTCTCAGTACTCCCAGATATTGAAATGAGTGAAGTAATTAAGAAATGAATGAAGCCATGGCTGGTTACTTTTGCTTTTTTGTCTTCTGCCACATTCCTCCCTTGAGATGTTGAGCACAGACCTGACATCATGCTGAAATGAGAGGAAAGGAAAGGAAAGAAAAAAATTGAGGGAGGAAAAAAAGTTAACTAATACATTTATAAATGCAGCCAGACTAGTTATAGTTATCTAATACCATACAAAATGTTTCTCACCAGCTATTTAAATAGAGTACTTTTATCAAAATATATAATTGATTTTAAAGGCTATAAAAGATGGAATTAGAGAATTGGGGAAGGCAGGGAGAAAGGTTTTCTCAGAGATTTGCAAATTTACTCATACATAATTCAAAATATGCAGAGAAAAATTATAATTTCTTTATTTTATCTATGAACAATTAGCTCTTCCTGTTGCTGGGTTTTGTGGAAAGGAGAGGGACCACCAACCTGGGGCAGATCAAACACAAAAATCAACCAAACAAAATAAATGAACAACCCTACCTTTTTGGGTCCTAATAGATATAGAAGGAGAATCAAGAGAGTATGGGTATTTGAAATTCAAATCCCAATTTCCTCTTGTAGGTTTGGGCTAGAAGAAAATGCAGAAGAGGACTCCTCCTGTCCCTAGAGTTCCCTCACTGATGTGCTGTAGGATCTCTCTCTGGGTTCCCCGACTTCTTACTCTGGGGTGGTGCTTAGTTATCATAAACATAGAAGCAAATTCTCTATCCACATTGCAGGTGGTTTAGTTTTTAATATGTTCAAAAGGGAGAGGGTAAGAAGGATGAAGAAATTTGGATAACTCTCTTTCAAGACATTAGCCTATCTTGCAATGTTATTACTTTCCTGTACCACTTATTTTGCATTTGAGAAACTACTGTTGTTGTTTTTGTTGTTTTCATATATCTTTGCTTTCATGTCATCCCCTGCCTTCTAGGCTGCTAGGCTCCACTTGGGTTAATAGACTCAGAAACACAAAATATTGTTTTCAAAGTATAACCATATTACACTAATATTGGAATAATACTTTGAAAATTATTGTCCACAAGCAAGTATTGAATAATTGAACACCAAATACTATGTTACAAATTTTATGTGCATTTTCATCTGCCATGAAATGGATATTATTGGTTTACAGGGGCAGAAAGTGAGGCATAGAGAGTTTAAATAATTTTCCCCGACTTTACTCCTCTTAAATTGCTGCTTTGAGATTTAGACCCAGGCAAGTCTTTTTCAAAAGGCATGAGTTTTTCAGTGCACTTTGTTGCTCATTGATAACTTTGTCCTAACTCCACAAGAGAGATCGCAGGAGTGTTTCATGCATAGTCATCAAAACCTATGTTTATGGTCAAGAATCTTGGATTTCAATTCGAATGCTACCATTTTTTCACTTCTCTGTCCATAGTGTGGAAATGAGAAACAGCAAACAAGCTCTTATTATCCCAATTCTGTCATTTACTAGCTGTGTTGGCAAGCTGTACTGGACAAACTCTTCTTGTTTCTAAGTCTCCAAATTCTCACTTAATCCAGAGAGGATAAGACAACAAAATAGGGTGGCTGTGAAAGATAAATATGTTAAAGCATTGCAAAGAGACTAGCACAAGCCTTGACACAAAACAAGCACCTAATAATAGGTATAGTTACCTCAACTATCTTAATTTTTATACTTTGCAAAGCATGTTATATGTTCTCTATGGACTACTAAGTTATTCAATAATATATGGGCTTTAGTGCCAATGTGCTGATGTAAATGAAATAAAAGCAGAAGAAATAAATGAAAAAGCAACTCTTCTTTCTTTCTCTCATTTCTCTAAGAAGTTGGCCCACATTTCTTAATTGTGGAAAAGAAACAATTATTTCATTTTGGAATCACTACCTGAATACACATGCCATCTGGGATTCTGTATTTATGTTTTAATAACAGTAATCCATATATTCTTTCTCAAGTAGCTGAGAGCTCCGAGAAGATGGTTCATGGTTCAGTCAGAAGCCACCCTCTGAGTTAAGCAACTGACCTCACAGTCTAGGGCACTGAGCCAGGAACCCTGGGCCAAGAATGCCACTTTCCATCTGTTGTACTATCCCAAGATAAATGACCCTCAAACCCCAAGGGAGTCATTGAGATTCAGGAAGGAGCCCTCACCTTTCACAGTACAGAGTCACTTGAGAGATGCTTTGCATAAGACTGAAGAAGAAAAAAATCTGAGATCTAGTTAACTAAATGCATTGAGGTCATTTCCACCATACCCTGATGGAGCTCAGAAACAGAAAGTGTCAGGAGGGCTATAATTAGGAGATACAGTTAAAAATTTAACAGCACTCCAGATTTCAACTGCAACTATCATCATTTTAACCAATCACATATTTCTTCTCCTTTGCACTTTTTGGGGCCTATATTCATCCCTTCTCCTTTCAATTATTTCAGAAAGATATGTGAGGCAAAAATGAAAATGAAAAGAATGAATTTTGAAGTGATATTTGGGAGGAGCCAGATAGTTTCTGGGGAAACAGGTTTAGTTCTGTCTCCATCTTTCTTTGTACTGTAATTCCTTCTAGCCCTCTATGACTGAGAAGTATGGGGCTGTCTGGTCCTTAGGTGTATGATCTTTGGGAACGCACTGAGAGTTGCCACCTATCTTTGTGCATCCTTATAAATGGAAGGCAGACTTGGTAACTTATAGTGATGCACAATAGACTCCCCTGACCATTTCATGCTTAAATTTTCCCCCATCCCTAATTTTTATGTCTATGACCAATTGAAAAAAAAATTCTGTGCCCATATTTAAAAACCATAGAACTAAACTATTTGAAATACTGACTTTATCAATTACGTGAGTTAAATGTAAAGTGCTTGGAACAGTGCCTGCCTCATAATTAATGATATATATTAATCATTATTACTAATGTATCTTAGTATGTAGTAATGACAAAAACATACTAAGAAGTATTCCCTATTTTTATTACAAAAAGAGTCAAGGTACCTTTGGTAATGTTTTGGTGTTAATATGAATTTCATTCTAATTAAGTAACTTTGGGAAAGGCTTGGGGATTACATCAATGGTTTGGTTCTCAACCAGAGGTGATTTTGCCTACCACAGGACATTTAGGACAGTTGGCAGTGTCTGGATACATTTTTGATTGTCACAACCGTGGGTCATTAGTGGTGGCAGTGGTGGTGTGGGGGTTGGTTCTATTGACATCTGGTAGGTAGAGGCCAAGGATGCTGCTAAAGATCCTTCATTGCACAGGACAGGCCCCCTACAACAAATAATAGGATTGGATGTTAAATGTCAATAGTTCTGAGATTGAGAAATCTTGGACAAAATAAAATCAAACAGAGTTTCTTAATATAGTTCTTCTCAGAACGATTAATATGCAATTGGCTTTGGGAAAGGTCAAGAGTAAACTTTACTGTGCAATATTTTCCAAATATATGTGTTTAATAACATTTGAGTTCTAAGATACACCTTTTGTATTCACTGCCCTTGAATACCCAAGGCTACTAAATCAAGCCATAATTTGTTGTCTTAAATATTTTTCTTCTAATCTTTGAAAATTAAGGCTAATATGTATTGAATTTTAATTTTCCTTAGTATTATTTTCAAAGCATGTAAACTATTTTCCATGGGGAAAAGGCCAACAATTTGCTTTGAAAGAGAAACATTTGCTTAGTAAAGATGGACTATCTAAAAACAGCTTTGCTAAAAACAGTATCATGCTTTAAATGACACAATTGAACAAGACATAATTAAGGATAACTATTTCCTTCCTCTAGCACGTTGGCACAGAGGTGAAAAGGGGTGATTTCATCACTTTTATGTGGAATTTTTTTTCTCAGTGTGTCTATTAAGTAGGTTGTACTTACATAAAATGGTATCATGAAATAAACAAACCAAAATTCCTTGTAGCCTATAAATGCAGTTCGCAAAGTAGTGATTTCATGACCAAAGATGTTTGCAAGAATTAAATTACTGTTGCTGAAGTCCGTATTTCTTCTTTGAAGATAGTATTTGATTTTAGGTCCATAAAGAATGGAAAGAAAGCATTTTAACATGGATCTCTAGACAAGATTCAAGAGTAGTAAATTTCCCCAGGTCCAATTGAATGGTTTATAATGTTATATTTTTTATTCTATTTGGTATCTATTTAAGAGCACTACACTGTACCATGCTAGGTATACAGGATTGTATAGCAAATGGAGAATACAGTATTCAGGAAGCTAGCAAAGTAATGCAAGGGACATGCATAATTAGTTGCTACCATATTTGCATAAAGTAAGGGCTAAGTATGATGAGAAGAGTGAATGATTCCTTTGGAATATGGGGAAGGATCGCAGAGAAAACACCATCTGAATTGGCCCTTGATTATGTTGGAACTTAGTGAAGACCTGAGAGCAGTAGACTGGTGAAGAAACAACCATGAGGAAAGGCCTGTGGGTGTGAAACTCTTTGGAATGTCTCCTCACCTGGAATGCATGAGAAGAGCAGGGCCTGTGCCTTGCCCTAGAAATAAGGGTGAGATCACACCATGGAGGGTCCTCAAGGTCATCCTAAAGAAGGAACACTATCTCAGGATTTTGTACATATAATTCCTTTCTTGTTATTTCTTCTGTTAGGGTAATTATCATCATGATCACCGCTACCATTTATGATGAGAGAAGGTGACCTAGGGAGAAGTTGAGAGCTCAGTCACATACCTAATTTAAAAACAGAGCTTGACTCCCTAACTGCTGGCTTCATCTTTTCCCTTTACCTGTCTTTTTCTGTTTCTTCAATAATTTAGTGATAACTGGATTTATAAAAATACTCCACTTTTATAATTGGTTCCTGGCTTGTTTGTTTACAGGATTTTTAATTATACACGCACATAAATTGCTCTTATTAAAAATAAAAGTAATAAATGCAAATCAGGCAACCTTTAATATCAGGGAAATATTTCCCTTATGCACACGATGAACGGCCTTAAGTAACAACCCAAGTAATCTCTGAAACATAGATTGGGCATAATGAACAGCTTTGTTTTTATAATTCTCTATTAGGGAACACAATGCGATACCCAGTATTGAAAATGGATTGTATAGCAAATGGAGAGAAATTATGACTTGAAAATAGTATATTAAAAAAAGAATCTTGTCTCACAATTTATTATTAATAACAGATAGTTTCATTATAATTAAAAGGAAAAATTAGGTTTACTGTGTTGACCTGTTTCTGTTACAGTAATATCCTGCATTGCCTCGGTCTAAGCGAAAGGCTGAATATTAGAGTATCTTAAACTTTCTAATCAGAAACTATAATGGTCTCTCTGGGTCATAATTTTTGTTTTCAGTTTGAAACATTTACACAGCTATCTACCTGCTTTCTTTTTCTGATTCATTTTAATTTAGTAACAAGAAGGATGGAGGAGGCACATACCAACAAGTCCATAAGTCATTTTTAGTAATTTAATAAGCCTCAGTGTTTTATTATTTTATTACTTTAAGAATAAGATTTTTCTAATAAATTAATAAATTTATATATAAATTTTATAATATAAAATCATCTTAATTCAATAATTTCAAATGTATTTATGAATATGTATCAATACTTACATTGATAAGCTGATTCAAAAGATTTCAATATTCGTTTTTCTGGAAGAGCCATTGGAATATACATCGTGTGTCATGAGTAAATAGAACAGTTTAATAACTGGCTCTGGGCCCTTAAATTATATGTAAACATCTCCTAACTCGGTCAAATATATTAATTGTAACCACCACAAGGAGAAGAGATTGAGAAATACTTCTCTCATCTATTGGATACAAACATTGTTTTCTGACAAAGAAAGCAGGTATGAAATTTCTAAAACCATCAAATAAGTGCTCATTATAAATTACTCACCTATGTATATGAAAAATAGCCCATCCTAGATTGGAATTGTTTTAACTTTAAAGATGAGAACTGTATGATAAGCTCACAAAGAGTTGCGTGAGGGTTTAAAGTAGAGAAATACTTTGAATTAATTCCAAAAATAAATAATTAACATAGAAGAAATGTTGCAGAAGTTATAATTTCCTTTTCTCCAATGATAATTTAAAATTACAGGAGTGCACAAATTTGTAAAGTCCCTTTTCTCTGATTCTGTCATTCACACAGTTCTCTATTGCTAACATTTAAATCTCATTTTGCCATATTTTTCTTGTATTTTAACATGGCCAGAAATCACAAAAGTTTATAACATTTTGAATGGAGAGTAACATTAAAATCAATTTTACTTTTCTCTGAAAGCATTTCCAGAAAATGATTTTAATTGAAATATTAAAGTTATTTGTTCCAAACTCAGTGACTTTTGATGGAAGAATCATTCCGATATATTCTACAAGGAAAAAAAAAATTATGCCCTTTAAAATAGTTCACTTGTTAAGGTAATATCATTTCTCATATTCTCAAACTTTAGTTAGATTTTAAATAAATGACCACAGAAAATAGTCCCTGATCTTTAAAAATGTGATTGCGGGAAATCTCACCATCACATTAAGCTTAAAATGGTATCATTAATAATATTTCATAATAAATATTATTCAAATGTTTTTTACTGTTTGGAATCATAGATAAAAGTACAAAATCACATTTGCTATATTATATAATTTTGATGTGGACTTCTGAGGCTGAAAAAAAAACTGTCTATGGAAAAGGAGTTTCACCTTCTTTGACCTGCTAGAGTGAGAGCATTGAGCATGAACAGTCTTTGGGAAAGGCAGTAAAACTATTACTCTCTCTCTCTCTCTCTCTTTCTCTCTCTCTCTCTCTCTTCAGCTTTTCCAGGGGCAAGGAAAGGCCCAGGCAAAATACAGGGGTTCATGCATGACAAGCAACTGCAAACCACTGTGAAAGGGAATCTTTGGTATCTGAGATGATGGAATTAGATAAAGACAAAAGGATGCAGGGGGGTTGGTCAGAGGACCAGAGCTTCTTTCAGTAAAACAGTCCCTCCTATTCATGTCTGAAGTAAATGTTCCTGTGAGAATAAGGAGCAAATCAATATTTTTATGTTCAATATTCAACTCAGGGTCAGAAAAATCCTCTTATTTCTGAAGTATTAGTCACAGATGTTAGAATCATTTTTATTATTCAAAGTCTTCTAAAAGAATTTTGTGCATTTATGGTTTATAATATCTGTATCTACAAAATTTTACTAATGGGTCTTGTAGGATTGCACAACCAGTTTTCTTGCTATTTATTTTATTTCAGTAATCTGTTGTCATTTTCCTCTAAAGCAGTAAGCCGATATTAAAATATGAGCTATACAATTTAATACTTGAGAAACTAATACACTTTGAACAAATGGTTAACATTCAGTAAGTGAAAATGATTACAGTACGAACTAATAACTCTGTGATGTATTTCTCAGAGGCTAGTTAACATATTTCATGAATAAAAGGCCTCTTTTGGAAATGATCCATCCCAGAAGCAAGTGACCAGTAGAAAAGTGTAGCTAGACAACTAAGTATGTGGCTAGGAAATTTTGAAAATTTCAACCTAAAACTCACTATTCTCAGGATTTCAAGGATTCATAAAATAAAGGGTATGTTGCCAAGTGGATAAAGGACCAATACATAATTCATGAAGAAGCCCTTTCTAACATACTCTGCTGCTTTGGCTCCTAAAATAGACCAGTTCAGAGCAAAATGTAATGATTTCCTTCAGAAAACAGGTAAAGACATATTTTATTTGAAAATGTTCTCAAATTTTGCAGTATAAACAATAGAGGAATCTTCAGCCTATTTTAGAGAAAGATGGGATATTATGCAGCCTATATTTGAAATAACTTTCCCCCCTTTTGGGCTTATTAGCATCTTGCTGGAAGGCATTGCATTCTTTGCCTCACTGTATTCTATGCAAATTATCAGGCTTGAAAGTGCCCTTACTAATAGATTTAAAATACACTTTAGAGTGATGCAGATGCATTTCCTTGCAGACAGCATATTAGACATGAAATCTTCAATTGGGGGCAAAGACATTTACCATCAATTTGAAATCTAGAGAATGTTTAATCTATTGACGCATCAAGTAGTATAAGAAGCCAGTTCAGAATAATACAAGACTTAAAAAACTTGGCCTGCATAAGTAAATCCATTGTCACTCTGTTCTGAAATTCTAGACTGCTTTACATTTCCAAATGTAATGAATTTTTTAAGTACAGTGATGCAGAAATTTTAAATCTATATAGAATTATTTTTTAAAGAGCAAAACATTAGGTTTATACTTGCTAAGCCCAATTTTTTGCATTGTTTAAATCACTTTTTTATTGCATTTATTTTTAAAATAAAATGTAACATTTGAAATGTCACCTTCATTTTGAGATTAAGTGTTCTAAAATATCTCATCACAATTATATTTGCATCTATAAATAATTCCATTAATGTAACTGAATTTTTGGAAGGTTTCTGATTTTGAAAAATATAAAAAGTTTATACGATTTGAATAATTAAGTTTTACATAAATTTTAAAGTGTCCAGTAAAAATTCTTCAATGGTATTACTCATTTAAAAATTTTAATTTTATTCTGTAATTTTGCATGATCCATATAATTTTCATCTCTCTGCCAAGAAATGCCATCTTTACAAATTTATTCAAACCAAATATCTATAGCCTATAGACTTCTAGTAGTCTACCTGTCAGTTCTGATTATTTTCAGTAACCCAGTTATTTCACTGACCTATTTTTTCAATGACTGCTAACCCTTCTAGGCAAAAATCAAAATTTTTATTTTCTCCTTGATGGTAGATGTTTTCTTTGCCTATGGTTATTAATAATTTAATGAAAAGATTTTTAGAGTGAAGCTTTTCTGGAATTATTTTTATATATTCATAATATAATAATGAATTATCCATGCATTTCTATCATAGAAACACATTCTCGGTTAACTACATGAGCTATTACGTCTAATATATATTTCACAATAAGTTATTTCCATCCAATCTATATACTTCAAAAGAATAAAAATAAAAGCAATGTATACATCAAAATATCTCCAGCATATAAAGAAATCTTGACCTAATTTAAGATATTATTGGGATTTTCTAAGGAAAGATCATTAAAATAAAATTGGCTCCCAAGGATACAGTTTTAAATTCTAAGAATTACAAGGCTTGACTTCTTTTTAAAGTAAACTTTATTTCAAATTCAGAAAATAAAATAGCAGACAGAAGGCAGCTTAATAAGCTCCAAAAATTCTGTTCAGGCACTTTTATCACATGTAATCCTACAAACAGACTCAATTGTTCCTCCAGTGTTTAGAAAGATATGCAGGTGAACACAAATTGGTTAAATGACATGATAAAGGCCTCCTTGTTAATGAAGAAAAGGAAGAAGAAAAAATGCTTAATCTTATTCATGTCTCATAAAACTAAACTCCATGTTCTTCTTTTTTTTTTTTTTTTACCTTTAGCATTGATATAGTACTTTGTTTGCTTTTGCTACAAAAATATTACAATATTATTGGTAACTATAGTCTATAAATTACATTAGCTATTTATTCCCATGTATTACCATATTCTTAACACCATGTTGTAGATAGAACATTCCTGTGTTTATATCAGCAACCATAGTCTTCATCCACTGCCCAAATCACTGCTATACAGCCACTAGATTATCCTCCAGCTTTCCTCCAACTAATATTAACCTCCCTAGACTGCCCATTTCAGCCACAATCACATTCGTAAATCTGTAGTGATTGTTACACTTATAATGTACTGACATCAACTCGATCATTACCACATATTTACAATTGACACCTTATTAAACTTTCTACATACATCCATCATCAGCTCCTCATCCTTTTTATATCATCTGTTGTCATCATTGAACTTATTCATATAAAGTGCATTTCATACATTTTTCCTTTCGTATTGCACATACACGTACACACATGTATTTGTACTTATTTAAATTAGCAAAGATGTGATACTTTGGATTGGCATGGTTTCCTTACCACTCACACTACTAAACTGGAACCTGTCAGGGGAAAATAACTTAGAACATTACATTGAAATATTTCTGATATTTTTGGTATCCTATTCAGTTAACCCTTGAGAAGAAAAAAAGAAAAGTAAAGCAACCCTCATTTTACAAAAACTTAGCTATTCAATATTAATAACCTTATTAATGGATATTAAATGCATGCTGAATTGCTAACTAGTCCTTTAAATACACTATAGCACCACTGAAATGGTCATGGATTAATTCAGAACTCCAATCTCTTATGTTTGTACCAGTGTTCCTAACGCTTGTCTTTTGGTAAATTCTGTAGGAAACAGTCTACTGTCCATTTCATCCTAATATGGACTCTGTTGTCATGGGAGTTATCTACTGTCCTTTATGGATGTCCACATTGCACAATGTTAAAATGAGAAAGCTATAATTGGTAAATAGGTCAATAAGAGCACAATTCAGAAGACAGCCATATCACGCTGTCTTTTCTTCTCATCCCTCACATAATGAGGATGTTTGCATTCCAGGTTAAAAGTTGCTTCTGTGAAAGGCAACATTTGAATCATATACAAAGCTGCTAGAGCAGGATGACAGGGTTCTTAACAAGAAAGGATGGAGTGAGAACTAGCCAACCCCAATGTGTCTATTATAATAAAATTCAAAGGAAAGAGCTAATCTGAGCCATGGATATAAGATAGAAATCATATACATCTGGGAGGAAAATATATGAGGGATGATCAAAAAAATGATTCGTGACCTTAAAACTATTGTGATGCCAAGGTAGAGGGAAATTAACTCTCAGTTTCCCAGTAAAAATCAAAGAATTAATGTTCTTAATTTTGCCTTTTTGGGTCCTCCTGGTTTACAAAGTTCTATCTTCAAGTCTTCTGCAAATAGCAGATATAGGTAGCAATAGTGAAAATATTTTACATTGTTTTTTAGAGTTAGCATGTAAAAAAAAACCTGAACTGCTGGATATTATAAGACTTATTTACTATTATCCAGTGAGTTCTTGGGTAATGTTTAGCTAGATGAATCAGAGACAACTGGACTCAGTCCACCTGACCTAGACTTAAAGAAAAATTCTGCAGCTTAATTTGTATAGGGAAACAGAAAATCTGATATAAATCAACATATATGGGGGAACCTAACCCTGAGAGTGGTATTCAATTTTGGGGCCTAAAAGGCTAAAGTCACCCCTACACTCATAAGAGTAAATATTTGTTATGTTGAATTAGTAGGTAGGAATCTCCTTTAATGAGGAATCTGCCAAAGTAAAACAAGCAAACAAACAGAAATAGGCTGTGGATTTATTTGTTTTACAAAGTAAGCTTTGTTTGTATTGCTGATGAATATTCTAGGGCAGAGCCTTTTTCCTTCTAATGGAAAAGCGTCTAAACATGATCCTTTATCTTAAAGTAGGTGCTACATGTCAGAAAAGATCTATTATTTCCTCAATTATGTTTTTATTTTTCAAATGTCTTCCCCTCCATGGCTATGAACTACTATGATTTTAATAGAATAAGGAATTGATATCACCTTCAGTCTGACAAATAAGATGTGTAAATGCAAACCAAGCTCATCTTAAATTAACATTTTCAATATTGAATTATTCTCCAGTTTTTTGAAATAAAATGGTTTCCTTTTCATCTAAGAAAATTTTGTTTAATAATTATTCATGGGTATGGATTTTTAAAAAGTCTAATAAAGCAGAATGTTCTCTAGGTTATTCAGTTTCATATGTATCAATTTTAACCTAAGCCCAAAGTTTATCTAGCCAGAAAGAGCACCACAGTTGTATAATAAAATCCTGGTAGAGTAATTGGTTTGTAAAACTGCATATTTATTTTTTAAAGAAAATAAAAAAGTATCTATTTCTAAATCATTTATTATCCAAAAAGTAAAATACATACAATACTAAGCTTTAATTAAACATGAATTTAAATTTATTAGTAAGGTTAAAGGTGTTTTTGCTCTAAACTGTGAGAATTTTCCATCCAAGATTAACTGTTATCCTTCATTCTGATAACGAACATCTGACATATGTAAAACTTTTTTAAAAAGTTGTACAAAAGAGTTATATTGAGTGAAATAAATATGCCAGATCTGGTTTTTTTTTTTTCAGATCTGATTTTTTAACAACTGCTTCACATGATATTAGGTAGAGTTCTGAGAAATGCTTTTATGTCATTAGTATATCTTTATTCTAATTGCCAAATTAAATCTACATAATCTTTAAATTGTTTTCGTTTACTCAAAATAATACATGCTTTTAATTTTTAAATTAAATCATGCTTAAAGTCTCATAATCAAAGTAATTCCCCCTTCTCCTCTGAATCACAATCATTTTAATCTCCAGACACTACTACATTCTTTTGGATCTTTTTTCTAATATCACCTCCATAGTTACAAAAATTATGATATTACTTTTGATATGTTAATTTCTGATCTATTGTTTTACTTTGTCAGCTTCTAAAACAAATACAATACAATACAATGGGTTGGCTTAACATCAGGAATTTGTTGGCTCACTGTTTCAGAGGCTGGAAGGCTTGGTTACTACTAGTCAGTATCTTCTGGGTGCCTGGCAATCTTTGGGGTTCTTTGGCTTTTCCATGATATCACAATGCACAAGGTGGCAACTTCTCCTTTCTCTTCATGGTTCCGTTGGAGTCTAGCTTCTTTTGGCTCTTTGTGACTTCTCGTTCTATAGACAATTTCCTTTGCTTATAAGGACTTCAGCCATATTGGGTTAAGATCCACCCTCATTCAGTTTGGGCTTTAACTAATAACATCTTCACAGGTCCTACTTATAAACGCGTTCACACCCACAGGATCGGGGTTGGTAACAAACATGCCTTTTGTGGAAGACATGATGCAATCCCTAACAGTCTGTCTCTGGACCCCCGAAACCAATGTTCTTCCCACAGACAAAATGCATTCATTCCATCACAACATCCTAAAATCCTTAAGTCATTTCAGGAACAATGTTAAGTGCAAAGTCTCATCAAAATCAATTATGGCTGTGGTCCTTCTTAGGTCAAAACTCCTCTGTCTGTGGACCTGTAAAACCCAGAAAGAAATTATCTGCTTCCAGTATACCGTGGTGGGGCAGGCATAGAAGAAACATTCCAATTTCAGAAGGGAGAAAACTGGAAGAGGTCATGGGTCCCAAACATGTCCAAAAACCAGCAGGGCAAACTCTATTATATTTCAAGTTCTGAATGTCATCTGTGGATTGATATTTTGTCTTCTGGGCCTGAGGGAGCAACAACTCCACCTTTTCCAAGTGCTTATTCTGTGCCCATGCTCTCCCCAAACATTGGGGAATAGGAACCACCCTATCCAAGCATCAGGATGGAGGTCAGTCTCTCCAGGAATGCTGGGGCACAGGTCCCACCATCTCTGAGCATTGGGGTAGCAGCACTCTCACTGAACATTGGAGTACAAGGCCTGTCCTACAAGTGCTAGAGTGGACCTGCCCTTTCCACACATGTGTGTGGGCTTGCTCTCTGGACCCAAGAGCTCTTCCGTCCAAATCTCAGCTTCCACAGTTCTGCCCTTGAAGTCATTCTTCTTCAATTTGTCCCATCCCTGTCCCTTCCAGGCATTGCTTCTGTTCATAAAAATTTCACAAAATACTTGTAGGCTTTGCTTGCACTTCCAGGGAGTCCATATCAGCAGACAATAGTACTTTCCATAGATCCTTCTGAAATTGGAATGTTTATTCTATGCCTGTCCCACCATTGTATATTGGGAGCAGATAACTTTTTTTCTAGGTTTTACAGGTCCACAGACAGAGAAGTTTTGCCCCAAGGTGGACCACATATAACTAATGTAATCTATAGACTATAGTTAAAAAGCAACATTGTAATGTTTTTGTAGCAAAACAAAGAAGGTACTATTTTAATGCTAAAGGTAAAAATAAAAAATAGAATATGGGGTTTGGTTTTGTGAGATACGAATATGAATAAGCACTTTTTTTCCTCTTCTTCATTTTTTTTACTAAGGAGACCTTGACTATGTCATTTAATCTGTGTTCATCTGTGTATCTTTCTGAACACTAGAGGAACAGTTGAGTTAGTAGTTGGAATTAGATGAGATAAAAGTGCTGGGATAGGAATTTTTAGGAGTAATTCTTCCTTAACTTGTTGAGCTACCTTTTTCTTCTTTTCTTTTTTTGAATTTGAAATAGTTTGAATTAAAAGAAAATCTTCCTTCCATCCAATATCAGAACTCAAGTTTGCCAAGTTCTCTGCCACTTTATAACAAGGATGACTTTTATTTCATTTTCCAATGACACATTCATCAAATTCTTCCATGGTCTTGCCAGTTGTACCTTTAACATACTTATTTCTACCAATATTTTGTTAATGAAAAATTATATATTCTTTAAGATGATACAAACTTCCCTACAACTCTCAATCATTTTTGTGTCCTCACAATTCTTCCAGCTTCTACCAATTACCCAATTCCAAAGTTGTTTCTACATTTTTAAGCATTTGCAATAGCAGCATCTCACTTTCCGGTACCAAACACTGTTTTAATTTCTCAGCTGCTAAAACAAATATCATACAATACGTGAGATTGAAACAGCCCTGTGGTTTCTCTTTCTATGTCCACTTTCCTTTGCATATAAGGACTTCAGCCATATTGGATTAAGACCCACCCTCACTCAATTTGGGCACATTTGAACTAATAGCATCTTTAAAGTTCTTATGTTAAATGGGTTCACACCCACAAGATCAGGAGTTGGGACCTGAATATGCCTTTTGTTGTGGACATCTATGTACTTCCTATAGCAGTCAGATTGTTTTATATATCTACCAATATTCTTTATTGCCATTATTATGACTATATAACCACTATTATCTATTATACAAGTAATGCACCATGATTTCCTTTCTCGTATTTTACCTGTTTTCATATTTAATAATTTTATATTTTTCCAATTTTCTTAGTTTACTCTTGAAGTTGTACTATGTTGTTCTATACCCTCAAGAGCAATTTTCAAAACAATTTCCCTAGAATCAAGTGGACCAAATTTTGTGTGAAGCCCTCCATCCGGGAGTGCTCCATCCACCTGCTCTTAGCTGAGCCAGATGAGTTCTAGGCCAGCTAGGTTCATCGCATCTGTTTGGGAATCCCTTTCATCTTTCTCTGATATTGGAGTCCCCTTTTCTTCCTTTTTAACTCAGTCCCATGTTTTCATCTTTTTTGGTTTGATTTTTCTCTTTGTGGAAAATAGGATATAGTATAAATAGATGAATTATTTTACATTTTTAGAATTTGTCCACTTGAATGTTTAAATGACTTTAACCTACTCTCAACTTCAAATGATTAATTTATCTTCACACTTGAGTAATTTGGTTGATATGGGATTCTTGATGGGAAATAATATCTCTAACATTTTGAAGTCATTGCAACATTATCTTCAATATTCCAGTGATGATGCTGAAAATCACTATGCTTTGGTATTTATTGATCTTATGGATGTGATTTCTTCCCTCTCTGACAGCACACAGGATCTTTTCTTTATTCCTGGTGTTCTAAAATTTTACAGTTATATGCCATGGTATGGTCTCTGTCTCTTTCTCTCTCTTCTCCTCTACTTCTCATATATTATATTATTCTGAGGTTTATCAATCTGGAGATGTTTATTCAGTAATATTTCTACTTTATTCTGAATTTCTTCTCTTTCCTTTTCTGGAACTGCTCTTTGGATCTCGAACCTCTTAAATTTATTTACTATTTATATTTCTTTTTCCTTCTTCTGGTTTATGAGAGATTTCCTGAACTTTCTTTTCCATCTCTTCTACTGGTTACATATTTCAGCTGTCATATTTCTAATTTTCCAGGGCTTTTGTTCTGATTATTCCTTTTGAATATGTTTGTGTTCTTATTTCATGGATACAAAAACTTACCTCATTGCTCTGAAGATATTAACTTAGTGGCACAGTGTTAGTAGGAGTGATACCTTATGGGTACAAACAACAAGAGGATTTATTTACTATGTAGACATTTTAAAACAAAACTAGAACTGACTAAAAATTGGTTTGCTTTTTTATTATCACCATACACTAGTAATTCTAAACAATGTAGGCTATAAAATACTCTTAACTACTAGGGTCAGTTGCTCCAACCACACTGTTTCTTGTGCACTACTGTATTAATTATATTCTTTCACACTTTAAATTTTTTCCTTGCATTTTTATACATCCTTTGAATTCTTCTTCATATTCTTTTACTTTTATTTCTTTTTATATTTGATTCTTTCATGTTGGAGACTTTCTTCAAATGTCTGGTGACTTCCAATGGCATATTTATTTAAAATGAATTTACAGAAAGCTGGAAATCTCTGTGTCTGTCTGTGTTTATAGACTGCTAGATTGGCTTGGGTGGGGGGAGGTCCCAGATGCCAAGATCTGTGGATCTTTTTTCTGAGGCTAGTCATTTGCTCTAGAGATTTCTCCAATCTTCTTCTTTAGGAATCTAAGTCTAGCTGCTGAAATTCTTGAAGCTGGGCTGGGAAAGTCAGTTAATAGTTTAAGTGCTCTTGAAGGACTTGGGAATTCAATTACTTGCTTTTTCTTATTGTTTTCCTCTTGTTTTTAGGGACCATTTTCTTTCATTCTGTCCACTTTCTGTCTTCTTAGACTGTGGGTTTAAGTTTAGAAGTACTTCCTGATTTAATTAAAAATACCATTTATTTTCCCACATTCTATTTTAGAACTAAGTCTACCATAAATGTAATGTTTCACTTCTAATTTTGAATGGTGACATTGTGCCAAATCTTATTATATTGGTTCCAATTATAGGTATGTTGCTCTTATAGCTCTTCTCCCCATGATAAAAATTCAACATTTACTTTCCAGCCAACTAGAAGGGACCACTATAGATAATTAGACTGAGAAATCAAGTATAAATGAGGAATTTTTTTGTTGCAAAAAGCTTTATTGTTTACACTTGATTCAGGGCTCGTTAGAGGGCTAAGAGGTGGTGGTTAAAAAGATGCCTCCTGGCTGGAAGGATGGGCTCAGGCAGAGGCCTGGAGGACAGGGGAATACAGTAGGGCTCCCCCATCAATGGTCTCTGGGTTCTGGAGGCTCCTAGTCATACTTGAGGGTGAGTCTTTCAAAGAGATATTTGCCCAGTTTGGCCTGTGGGCCAGCCAAACTGCAGAGGTCAGTCAGGTGGTCGCCCATCTTCTTAATCAGTTTCACCTCCTCGTCTAGGAAATGGTTCTCCAGGAAGTCACAGAGATAGGGGTCTGTGTTGGCATGCAGATCCAAGAGTGCCAGGTTTGGGCTCTTCTCTAGGACCAGGGCAGCTTCCATGGCATCCAGAGTTTTACCGCATTCATCTTAGGATGGCTTCTGTATGTCCTGGAAGAGGGTGTGGCACTGGTTTTGCATCTTCACGGATGCTTGGCACCATCGTTCTTCTCCTTCGCCAACTCATGGAAGAAGTGTTCCATGTCCTTCAGGGGCACATAGTCACAGGCCAAAATTATAGCCCAGAAAGAGGTAGGTGTAGGAGGCCTGCAGATGCAGGTTGATCCAGTGGTTAACAGAGGCCTCCACTTTGTTGGAATAATTCTGATGGATCTGGGACCTCATGGTTGGTTGACAATGAGGAACAGACCACAAACAAAATGTTGTTAGCTCATCCCAAAAGCAGGCGATTGCTGAGAAGTTGGTCCCGGAGTTTGCAACTAGAGAAGCAGTTGGAAGGTGGTCAAAGCTGAAGAGGTAGGGGTTGTGTACTGTTCAAACACTGTGATTGCTATTTGGGCTTTATCTAAGAGTGTCTTTGGTTTTTTGCTTGTTTATATAGTTCAAAAATTGTGTTTTAAATTATAGTTTGCATTTACTAACCTAGTCACAGTTACTCAAAGTTAAGACTCATGATTCAGAGAAATGTGATGAACAAAACTGTGCAAAGTGACAAGAAGACATAGTCATTGTTAAAGCTTCTGTAATGGATTAGGCATGGATAATATTATTGAGTCAATATCAATCAAGCATATTCTTGAATTATTTTCCTAGGAATGACTGTACTCACACCTTACCCTGTAAAGTTCAGATCAAGTAATGTCACAATCACAAAGATTTCCTAGAATATACTAGCTCATAATCATCTATTTTTCGGATTCCTACTGAAGTTATGGAGTGGATCACTCAATTGAATACACTTACGTACTGTCTTGCACTTTAGTTTCATGTGTCTTGGTTGTCTGATTAAAATTTAAGATCTTTAAGTCCAGCTTTACCATGTTCTTTGGAAACTAATGGAATGCAATTTTAAACAATATTAATTATTTTGATACCCATTCTTGAATTCTGGTTTACATGGGACAAAATGGAGACTTCATAAACAAAACCCAAACTGAGTTTGCAGGTTGAAGAAAGTAATATATAAAGAAGGCTCTGAAATATTATACCTTGAAACAATATTAAGAGACCAAGAAATATGCATTTTCAGTTGACACTGAATGAAGAAAATGGACACTTGGAGATAAATTTTAGAACCATTTCAAATCATTTAATTAAGTATACATTCTCTTCTGGTAAATGAGTTAAAATATAAATTTATCTTTGTAAAAAACTTCTAATTTGTTTGGACTGAGATGGAAAATTATCTTCTTCCTTAAGTGGTCTGCTTAATACTCTAGATAGGTTCAGGGTTAAGGGAAAGATGGTACTCAATAATGGCTTCTAGTTTTTTCTGACTTCAAATCCCCTCTCCACACTCCTGTAAGGACAGCCTTTCTAACAGGTAAATGCAGTCTTGTCAGTCCAATGCTCATACGTTTGCAAAGGCTTCACATTGCCTCCATGAAAACATCTAAAATTCCTCTTGTGGAATAAATGTAGGGGCCTTCAAATCCATCTTTGTCTTCCTCTAAGCCAGTGTTTTTTAACCCTCAGTGAATATGAAATCGACATAATGGATCACAACAGCATTTTTTGAAACTATGAAATAGAAGTGAAAAGAAAATATGAATGTTCGTCAGTCTCTGTAAAGCTGAGTATTTTTGTGTGCACACTGGTTAGGCCAAAAGTGCATTTTGGTTTGTCCAGGACAAGCTTCATTTATACTTGATTTTCCTGTCTACTTATCTGTAGTGGCTCCTTACACACTCAACCATGTCCCAGGCTGGATAATAAAATATATTTACTCTAGCAGTGAATTGAAAAGTATAATGTATTTCTTAGTGTGGGTCACAGTAAAGAATATTGAAAGTTACTACCCAATCTTCTCTTGGATTTTTATTATTTAGACACAGTAAAATAATAGGAATTCTCTGAACATGCTTTTCTGTTTCTTTCCTTACATGCCCCGTGCAAGCAGTTTCTTCTGCTGAAAATGGCTGTGCCTCCTCTCCACATTTCATTAACTTCCAGGCAAATGTTTGCTTATTTGTGAAGCCTTTCACTCATTCAAGACATAATAAAATGCAATATGTAATAAGTATTAAACATTCATGTACAGTTAATTGTTAAGAAGAAGGTAGGACTGGATTATATGACGATATTGGGAATGGAAATATTTAGAATCATAAAGTATTTTGGATGTTGGATAGGAGAGTAAGGAAAGAGTTTGAATTTAAATAGCTTTGTATTAAAGGGAAATGGGCAATAGAGTTGGCTAGATAAATGGAACTGGAATATAGAGGTTCTTCAATGTGAGTATAAATTTTTTTTTTTTCTGATGTGTGAATACACACACACAGAGACACACATATACTTATATTGTCTGCATTTGGTGGGAAGGTAACATAAACAAAAAGATCTGTCTAAAATAAGGTAAAAGTATCTTGCATAAATGCAGACAGCAGTTTGTTGCAGTCTCTGAAATGAGAAAATATATAAAAATACTTTTACTAAATGTTTTGATTTGGGTTCCACCATACAAGTAGAGCCTGAGGTAAGAGTTTGCATGTAGATCATTTATTTAGGGAGATGAAAAGATGAAACAGGGAAAGGGTGAGATCAATACAAGATTGTGTTCACCACCATTGGCCACAAGAGTCCAAGCCTAGTGGAGACTTTTCTGACAAACAGGGTAGAAGATGCCCATGAATAGCCCATCCAAAGGAATAGAAGAGGGAAGTGTTACCAGATACTGTCCTTGGGAAAGTGTTGCCCCCCCTGGGATATATACTCCCTCCCATTTGCAGATTTCCTCTGTGGTCAGGTTGGCTGAGGTGCTGTCAGGTACACTTGCATGGAGCTAGTTGCCTACAGCATCTGCTAAAGTAAAAAACTGTGCCAAGAGGAGGTGAGTGGTGACAGGGAAAGACCTGATACACTAATTTACAGATTGAGCGAGTTCAGAAAGAATATTTCTAAAACATTTTCCATTTAACATGATTGTTTAATATATTTAAAATATGAGTCTCCAAGCCCAGTTCAGGTTCTTATGCCTTTAGTAAAGCTTTCATTGATCATTGGCATAATAGCTAATTTCTGAACATGAACTCTGTGGAATAAAGGAAACGCTTAGGAATAAATGGCATACTCATAGGAGCACACAATAGAGGTAGCATTTAAAGAAGTTCTGATAGGTTTCCTTAGGCAAGGTAAAAAGAACAGATACTTTGTTTATTGTAAAGAGACTGTCTTCTTCCATCTCTACCTGTAAAGATTGTGTTTTATTTAGCCTAATATATTCATTATTAGCACAGTTCCACAAAACTCAGGATACAAAATTCCTGAAAACAAATTGATGTCTGCAAGTTGAAAATTACTGCATAAATTCTAATATTTTTATGTTTTATGGTATGCACTGAGATCATTTCTAAAATGATGGTTGCAAAGTAAGGGTATTAGGATGCTTAGAAAAAATGTACTCAGAAAAATGCTAGTTGATGCGGATCTTAATATTTTGCAGATTCACTTAAGGAATGAATTGTCATTTTGGAAACAGAATTAAAAGGAGTGGCAGGTTTATAAAACTGGAATAAAAGGAAGTGGAGGCTTAAAGTGCATATTCAGCATATCTTCTTTTATCTGGTGGTCATGAAATAACTAATTGTCTAAAAATACAGAATGGTGAAAGGATCAAGATAGGAATTGTTTAAACAATAGACAGATTGCCTGAAAAACGTAGTTGCTAAATCCACAATATTTATTTTAAGATCTTGAACCTGTTGGTGAGCCCTGGAAAAAAAGCTATTAATCCTATGATTAAAAGATTTAAGAGTCTGAAGGAAGTATGCAGTATATCTATTGAATTGTTAACAGCTATTTTAAAAATGCCATGAAGATTTTTTAATACCAAGAAAATGTGGCATCATTTTTATTAGTAAGTGAGAAAAATTTTACTGACTCATAAATTGTATCTCAATTCTAATTTTAAAAATAAAGTAAAAAAAGATCAATAAACACACTAAGACAAACATTGACTGTGAGTGGCTAGTAATTGTCCATTATAAAGAAACCAATAATTTATTAATTTTTTATAGTCAGAAGGACATACTACTATTAGAATTAAGACTATCAAAATACAGCAAATAATCTAAAACCAAAATCAATCAAGCAAACAAAACACAGAGATTACATTCTCTATATTGATTCATTATTTCATTTTAATATAAATAACAATTTAATGGAAGAAATGTTCATTTTAAATATATAATTCAAATTCATAAGATATCACATTTATAAATTAACATTTTCACTTAAGCACAAAAATATTCCACCTCACAATTCACAATCTGTTTCACTGTTTTAAAATTTTAATTATAAATAAAATCCCAATGCTCACCTAGAATGACAGAACTGAATTAGCTCAAGTTGTTTCTTTGGTCTTATAGTCACTTTACTATCCATTTTCATTTCAAATCTACTATTTAGACAGAGGGATATGTGGTATCAAAGGGGCTAGAAGCATGACCTGAGCCCAACACAAACCTAAACTATTCTGAAACCAAATTAACTTATTCCTGAAATGGACACATACAGTTGACTCTGCATGTTGAGGGCTAATTGGATAACTGGGGGTTGTATAAATTAATGGTCATATATAATACATTGTATACTAAAAGCTATATAATTAAAATTGATCATCTGAAGCTTACATATATATTATTAAAACTCAAAGTAACCATAGTGATGGTTTAAAATTTAGAAACATAAAAAGTTCTTGTTTGTTTGTTTGTTTGGGGAAGAGTATTTCATCACAGATGTTAATTAGAATTGTGTGCATATGGGGATAACAAAAAGCAGAGTAACTTTAGTTAGTTTTTTAATTGTTTTTAAGTTCTTTGCAGATAATGTGTCCCGTTATTCCCTGCACTCAAGGTAGATAACTCTAACCCCACTTTTGATAGCCACTGAAGTCAATTGTGCTTTTACTTTCTTTGTATATCTAAGAAATTTTTGTCTACTCCCAAATAAAAAATGTTTTCTTATGATTATTTCTAGAAGCCTTATAACTTTTACCTTTAAATTTAAGTCTCCTACCCATTTTCAACTTAATTTTTCATAGGGTATAAAGTAGAGTTCTATTTCATTTCTTTTCCATATGGATATTCAGTTGTTCCAACACAGTATTTTGGGAAAAAAAAAAAAAAACACAATACTTTTTGCAATGAATACATTGGAACTTTTCTCCAAAATTGATTGATGATATATGTGTAGGTCTATTGATTGATACTTTTCCCATTGACCTATATGATTTTTTCCTTTTTTACTGTGGTGAATTATATTGACTTTCAAGTGTTGTAACCTATCTGCTATTTCTGGATAAAGCCTACTTGGTTATTATGTTTTTATCATTTTTTTTATGTTGTTGGATTTATTTTGCTAATATTTTGTTGAAGATTTTGGCAAAATCTTTGTTTTTGATGGATATAAGTCTGCAATTTTTTTACTCATAATGTCTTTCTCATATTTTGTTATCAGGATTCTGTTGTCTTCCTAAATTTAAGAAATTTTCCCTGTTTTCTGAAAGAGTTTATGTAGGTCTGGTATTAATTCTTTCTTAAATTTTGATAGAAATCCATTTAGGCCTAGAGTTACTCTGATGGGAATGTTTTGATAATGAACTCTATTTCTTTGTAGATATAGAGCTATTCACATTTTTTAATTTCTTTCTGAATTAATATTGGTAAATTTTGTATTTCAAAGTATTTCCACATAGACTCTTTGGGTCCTTCCTCTGCACAGCTCCCTAATCTTTGATCCCTTACTTCACGGATACTAGCCACTTTAGCAGGCTCAGTCTTTGAATTCCGCCCCTGATATCTTGTCTGTACCACTGTACTCTGCTTGAACTACTGCTTGCTCTGCCATAGTTGAGAAAATAACCCCAGGCAGAGAGCCGTGGAAATCCTGGGATATGAGTTTCCCTTCTCCCACAGATGTCTGTCTCATTATGTCTGTTGTCTAATGCATGAAACAAGTGCTTCCTTTATTGTTTTTCTAGTTTTATAGTTGTTATTCATGGAAGGATGGGTCCTGCATACAGGACTCCATCGTATCCCAAAGAAGAAGGTGCCGTTTTATTCTCATTGCCACTATCCTGGGTTAGGCACCAAAAACCCAATATTATAATTATTTTCAAAATTTTTCTCACTGTCATTCAAGACATCAATCCTTCTAATGCCTCCTCTTTTCCAAAACGTTGCCTTCCTCATTCCATTCCTATCTCAAAATGGTTCTTTATTGCGTGGAGGATAAATTGCAAATTCCCTATTTTGCATTGAAGGAGCTCTTGGGTCTACTCTCAATTTACCTTTCTATACATATTATACTCTAATATATCACACACACTATGAGCTCAAATGACGTGGCCTATTTCTGGCCTTCTGAACCCAAACCCTTTTACTTTAGGTGTCTGGCTCAGCACCACATCCTAAAATGCCACTCCTTTCTTAATATGCAAACCCTACCAATTTTTCAAAGTCCAATTAATATCTTGTTACCCCAAGAGACTACCAAATATACAGTACTATTGCTCCAAGGAACACATATTCGGTTCATTTTTCACATATTCATGTCCCTTAGTTGTTAGTTAACTTGCCACATAATCATGTTTAACTGCCCAGAATATATTAAAAGCTCATTAAGGACAGAAGTTATGTAATTACCTTTCCTCACCCTAGATTTCCTCAAAATCTCAGAGGCTTCACATAATATAAATTTAGCCCTGAATTTTAGCAGAGTTACAACACCTACTCTCCAGTTCATTGGACTCACCCAGGACAATTAATAAGGAGATGATGATGGACAACGCTGATCCCAAGGAACAGAGAGTGTCTGCAACTGCAAGCAAGATAGTTCCATCCATCTACCCCATGGGTTCTAAGCTCCCTCTCAATTAGAAGCAGAGTAGGCATCACCATCCCAAAATCCTCAAGATTGGGGAATGAACAATGGACTAAAGTAGACTTATTATTATTCTACTTGTAATTATTCTATCAATGGAAGAACTCTTATCATTGATATAAAGGCAGTGGCCATACTTACCTGGCAGGGGAGATACCATGATCACGAAGGTGGTTTTCCCAGGACGAGGTTTAACCATTGCACTCCGGATGTGCTGACCCCTGCGATTTCCCCAAATGTGGGAAACTCGACTGCATAATTTGTGGTAGTGGGGGACTGTGTTCGTGCTCTCCCCTGAAAAAAAAAAAAGAGAGAGAGAGAAAAAAAAAAATAAAGGCAGTGACCACCAAAGGTTCTGAAGGATGGGAGAGGGAAGAATAGTAATATGGGGGCATTTTTGGGACACTGGCATTGTCCTTCTTGACATTGCAATGATGGATAAAAGCCATTGTATATTTTGTCATAACCTATAAAATTGTGCAGGACAGAGTGTAAACTTTAATGTAAAGTGTAATCCATGATTAATAGCAATGCTTCAATATGAGTTCATCAATTATAGCAAATGTACCACACTAATGAGGGATGTTGGTGATGTGGGGAAGTGTGGGAGAGGGAGGGAGAGGGGCATACGGGAGTCCCTTATATTTTTTATGTAACATTTATGTAATCTAAAACTTCTGTAAAAATAAAAGAAAATAATTTCTTAGAAAAAGAACTGCTCTCCTCCTAGGGCAATCCAGGGGCCCACTCACATTCCATTGTAACTCTTCCATCTTCAACATCTACCTTCCAAAATCTTTGTGTCAGATATATATATATAATCTGGAAGGGGTTTTGCTCTAAATCACTGTTCACGTTCTGTTGTTTGTATTTATGCACTTCAGCACACCTAACTAGAAGGGAAGCCAAGAAATGGAATCTGGCTCTGTGCTCTGTAGAAGGGAAACTGACCCACTAGCTATATGCGCTACACTTCACCTAGTATGACTGTTCCGCTTGTCTTCAGTCTCACTTTCTTTTGACAACTTACTTTGGTGTTTCGAGTTTTGGAGTTTGTGAAAGAGCTCCAGCCTCTCTACGTGCACAAGAATTATTGCAATCTCTGATCTCAGGCCAGGTCACCCGAGGAACCAAGGAACCCAGCTAACAGGATCTTAACATCTGGGTACATCATGACAACAAAAGGTCAGGCAGAGTAATGTCCCAGAGTTCTGCTCCAAAGGTGAGGCTCCATTCATAAGAGGCAGGATCCCAGTGTCTGTGTGAAGTATAGTTTTTGGAGGAGAATGATAAGAAACAAGTGATGCCTCTGAAATCTTATGAACTGCTCCCTTGTCAGCTTACTTGAAGGAATTTCATCTTTGAGAATGAAACCACAGTCCTGCTGACCTTCTGAGCTGGAGAGAAACAAGCTTAACAGTGTAGAACATTCCAATTCTCCCAACAGTTTTACAGTTAGAGTTTAGCATTAGGTCTTGTGTCTGGCTCCCCTATATCAATCCTTCTCTCTCTTTTTTTTCTCCCAACTAGCACTCATGTGTCCAATAATTCAGTTCTTTTTCAGTTCCATAAATATTTATTGAAAGCAAGGACTCAGCACTTGGGATGTGAATTTGAACACAGCAATTTTTGTGGAGTTTACACAAACTCACACACACACCCAACTATACTTCTAATCCACACATCACCCAATTTATCCAGGCTTTGTTAATAAATGTCTCTCCTTGCTCACTTTTATCATGATCCTTTTCAAAATTTTGTTTATCTTCATTTTCTAAGTTTTCTATATAAATAAATATTATGTGTAAAAGTAAATTATGTAGCCTTCAGGGAAATGCAAATCAAAACCACCATTCAGGGACTGCACCCTTGTCTATAAATCTAGCCTGCCTCTCAGGTTCCCAAACCTGTTCAGACTTACCCAAGGGGATGGACTCACCTCCCTGTTTCTCAGCTTAAATTAAGGAACATAGCACATGTATGCAGTCTAATACAGTGTCTACTGCAAAGAACAACTCAGTAAGCATTAACTGCCCTTCCTCTTATACTCTCCACTGGTGCTTTCTTATACTTTACCTGCTTATACTTATACTTCTTTTATACTTTCCCTGCTTGGCAGTCTGCTTTGTTGGTCTAGCATGCCTTACATGTACGATAACTCAATAAAAACTTTTCCAGAGAAGGATTCATTAGAAATAGCAAAAGTCCATATATACAAAATGAGATGCAAGATGAGGTTCATGCAATCAGGCTCAACAATTTAGAATTCAGGAGTGAAACAGGGAGGAGAGTTAGATGCTGTGTTAGTCAGCCAAAGGAGTGCTGATGCAAAGTACCAGAAATCTGTTGGCTTTTATAAAGGGTATTTATTTGGGATAGAAACTTACAGTTACAAGGCCATAAAGAGTAAGTTACATGCAAATATTCTCGCTGACCTGATTTTGTGATAATCAGGGTGGGCCAAACATTCGCTATATTAGAAACCATGCATGTGTCCCCAGACCTAGTTTTTCTCCCTAGGTCTGGTTTTTAGAATGCTGTTGATAAACTAAGCCTGATTTATTATATGACCATCCTGTATGGGAAAAGACAGTAATTTTGGGTATCTTTGGTCAACCTTAAGAGATATATCAGGGGGACAGATGTGGCTCGGGTGGTTGGGCATCTGTCTCCCATATTGAGGGACCTGGGTTCGATCCCCAGGACCTCCCAGTAAAAATAAAAAACAAGAATATTGAAGGAGCATGGGCCACCAGGCCCCATGTGGGGGTATGCCACCAGGCCCTGCGAATGGGTGAGCTGCCAGGCCCCATCCACAGGTGCACCATCCGGCCCTATACATGGGTGCGCCTCCAGGCCCCCGTTGGTGAGCTGCCAGGCCCCACGTGCCATGTCAGGATGATGACATAACAGGAGAGTGACACAAGGGAAAGCCAAGATGAGACGCACCGAAAAACCAGGAACTAAGGTGGCACAGGCAGTAAGATGCCTCTCTTTCACATTGGAGAGTCCAAGGACCAAATCCCAGTGAAGACAGGAGGAGAAGGATGAGAAGAGAAGGCAGGAAACAGACACAGAGAGTTGTCCAGTGAATGGACACAAAAATAGCAAAAACAGCAAAAACAGGGTGGGGGGTGGGGGGGTTAAAATGGCTAAAAGTAAATAAATAAATAATAAATCCTTAAAAAAATGCTTAGGGGAGGAAGATACGGACTATAGTTAGTAGTAATACTTTGACGATGCTCTTTCATAATTTGTTAACAAATGTTTCACAACAATGCAAAGTATTTGTGGTGGGGTGATGTGTGGGAGCCCTGTATGATGTTATGCATGTTTGTTTCGTAAGTTCACGATGTTTACTGAACGTTTATAGTTTATGTATGTTCATGTATGAATGATATACTTCAATAAATTGTTTTTTTTTTTTTTTTAAAGAGTAAGTTACTTCCCTTATCAAAGTTTGTTGTCACGTGTTGGAGCAAGATGCCTGCCAGTCTCTGCAAGGGTTCAGCCTTCCTCTTTCTCCTAAGGCTCCGTGGTCCCAGCTCCCTCCAGTCTCAGCTGTAGGCTAGCATAAGGCTTGTCTCTCTTCCCAGGGCTCGTTTCATTCCAGGCTTTCTCAGCTGTTCAGGGCTCTGGTCTCTTCAGCTGCAAACTCTCAGGTAAATGGCTCAGCTCTCAACCTGGGGCTCCAGCATCTAAAATTAAACTCTCTGTGTTCTCCTTCTCCATATATTTACTTCCCTGTCTTTGACTGAGCATCTGTTTACATAGCCCACAACTGTAGGCTAGCTGTAGGTGAGAACTCAAACTGAGTCACTCTAATGACGTGGTCAAATAAAAGCCCTAATCTTGATTTAATAAAGTAAAAGTGAAACCTCTGAGTCTAATACAATCTAATATGCCCAGAGGAACAAACCAGTTTACAAGCACAATCCAATATCTATTTTTGGAATTCAAAAATCATATCAAACTGCCGCAGATGCTAAGATCACAACGTTTAAGTACCTTCTGCCATTAGTCAAGGCTGATCCGTGAATAGGCATAGAGGTGAGCCTACAGGTGGAAGGAACAGTATGTAAAAGAGTCATTCCTATCATCACCAGAACTTCAGACATTCCTCCTCAAAGGCATTCTATGTATAGCCAAATTGCATAGTTATTGATCTGTACATAGACCATGATGTCCAATTGTGTTCTGTAATTCTGCTCTCTACCTCTTAAATGCTCCTTTCTCTCTTTTGCAACATGCCCACATGTGGTGTTTTAAAAACGTGTCTCCAAATTCTTTGACATTTCTGCCATAAAAAGTGGAATCTAATTCCCCTCTATGTGAATATGGGGCAACTTCAGTATCAAGAAAGTCACAGACACCTGTTAAGCAGCCATTGCCCAGACCTCAGCTACCCCCTCCTCTTTCTCTGGGGAAGTCATAATATATACCAAGTGGCCATCATTTGCTGACCTTCTGCTACCCCCAAACTCCTCTTCTATTGTGTGCCATTCCACAACCTGGAGGAGATGCTAAATCTAATGAAAATGCCTGGGAAGACTTGAACCCTGAAACTGGGAACAAGCAGCCCCAAATACTTATCAGAACAGGAGTTGTCAGTGACAGGGCCCCTTCCCCCTGGAGAGGATAAAACAGCTCACCCAAATAGTAGAGATTTGTCTCTCTTCTCTGACGTGAAGTGAGGTGTGTGGCACTGCCATCAATAGACCCCATTAGAGCAGTTTTGGCCACTTGGTTAGACTGGGCACGATGAGCTTTCTTCCCCTGTTCCTTTGGGATTCTTGTGCTAGGCAAACAACAAAGTGATTATTTGCTCTTCTGGACTTTTTATACTATGCAAATAATGAGGAGATCATTTGCTGAAAATTTCTGTCGTGCCTTGAATCTTTGTTCCCGCAATGTACACTTGTAGCAACTCGCTCCACACTCAGTGACTCAATTCTAATAGACAGAATGTGTCAGAAGTGATATTTTGTGACCTCCAAGTTTAGGTTAGAAAATGGGATACAGATTTGCCTGGCATGCTCTAGCTATATATACACAGGCTTTGCAAACCCTACGGAGTCCTGCTACCCTGAAACCACTGTGTAGGAGTGTTCACAAGGAGAGGCCACCCAGAAGGAAAGAGAGATCCCTGAGAAGCCCAGTTATTCTAGTCCTCAGTGACTTGAGTCTCCCCAGGATCACCTGCCAGATATGGGTGCAAGCCTTCACGTGATTCCTGCATCTAGTCCCCAGCTGAGACCAGGTGGAGCAGAGCGCAGCCTTCCCCACTGTGCCCTGTCTGACATCCTGACCCACAGAAACCAGGAACATAATACAGGGTTGTTTTATGCCACTAAGTTTTGTGGCAATTTGTTCTATAGTTACAGTAACTGGAACATATTTTTGTGCAAGGCAGACGGAGGATGCTGCCATCACACAATATAAAACATGTGGGTTCAGGACCAGGAGGCATGTGAAAGCCTCCATTAGCAGCTTCCTTGAGGGCCATCAAGCTGTTACTAACGGTGTCTTCAAGTTCAAGGCCCATTAAACTTTCTCTAATACTTTCTTCAAAGTCCTTTTAGGTTTCACATGTCTCGTGTGTGTGGGTTTATGTGTGTGTGTGTATTTTATCTCTGCAATGCCCAGCACAGTGTAACAGACATGAGAGGTGCTGAAAGAAATTGCTCCTTTTCAAACTGCATTATCCACTATACTATGCTTACATCAAAGCATGTAGACCACTGGGGTTCATATTACAACTATTAAGGAATTAAGGAGCAGGGACAGAAATGGATATAAATCAACCAGCAGTCACAGTGAACTGCAGTATTTTGTTTCCCCATTTTCGCTGAAGTGCAAACTAATGTGAAGATCCTGGGAAAATGTCCAAATGCCCGTTTAATAGGCTCTTGCACTAACTTCTGAGAGTTGATTCAATATTTAAGAAAACACATAATTCTCTCCTACTCATAAGTGCTGTCTTAGGTCAACCCCTCACCATACTATGTGTCTAAAATATTATGAGAATCCCCGAAATCACTGTCATACCTATATGAGCCCCAAAAGATAAATCCCCCCACACTTTGAAGAAGCCCTTCTTTCTTTCTTTCTTTCTTTCTTTCTTTCTTTCTTTCTTTCTTTC
>JAKSZT010054304.1:40898421-40915824 GCA_026826555.1 Tolypeutes matacus | reverse complement strand
TTTCTTTCTTTCTTTCTTTCTTTCTTTCTTTCTTTCTTTCTTTCTTTTTTTTTAAAAATATTCTCTCCCTCCTTTATGCTGCTGTGAATGCAGAACACAGGATTCTCTATCTGATATTCTGACGATGTAGGCAGCTGGTTCGTGTACAAGGGCACGCATGTTCACCTGCAGGCACGCACCTGTGCCGGGGCACAGGTCTTCCTAAGGGAAGCAGGATACAGAGCCAACTGTAAGGTTTATGCTGATTAAAAAACAGAAACCCTTGAGGTACTCTAAACCTTGAGACTTCACATCGTTGGCCTGAGTTCCCACAATACATGCAGTCCAACACAGAAGGTTTGGCAGAGTCCCTGATGCATGCCATGGTAGTCAGGTAGCAAGAATATTTAAAACTGTGTGAACCAACTAATAAATATTTTGGTTCACAAGCTAGCGAAATCAATGCCCAATGATATAAAACTTGTTGAAAGAAATACAGAATGATACATTGCCACCTGCTATTTTTTTATATATAGTAAAATATGTTGATATCTAAAGATGACATTTAAAGGTGAAGCATGTCTTAAGATGAAATGTTCATTTCCTTAATTTCCTTAACTTTTGAATAGAAGTGAAAATATTTCCACAGGCTGTTCTAATAAATATGACAGAATCTAGTGATAAAATAATTGGTGAAAGCTTTTGTTTACTAGGGAATATCACATCATTGGAAAATTTACCTGTTTTCAATTTGTATTATATTCAGGAATGTTTTGTGATTTAAGATGTGTACATGTTTACAGGAGATTTATAATTTGCTATATGTTTACTATGATTACTTTCCAACCACATCCATATTACAGAAGATAAATCACTGGGATAAAACATGCAAGGGGAGCTTCTGTATATTTATATTGCCTTATGGAGAAAAAGAGTTAAAAAGAGCTTATCAGTAGCAGAGATTGAGAAACTTGCCATATGTAGCAACTATAAGGATTTAATTAGGGAAGAATATTAATCAGAGCATTTTGTTTCACAGTGTGTGGGGCAGATCACCTCAAACCTCTAAATCTTAAAACATTGAGTGTCCATGTTATAAAGAATTAAATAAAAATATGACATCAATGAAAAGAAACAAATCTAAGTTAATATGTAACCAAATTAATATTATGTGCTTTTTCAAATAAGTTACCTCTTAGCTAAGTCTGATGCACATTTACCATGAGGTGCTAAAAATATTTTTGGAAGCCAGGATTGGCTGAAATCACATATTGCTCTGTCATGACTGAGGCAATGGTGCATTCTACATAAAAATACATAAACTATATAAAATAGAAATTTTGTATAGTTTATTTCTATGACTGTTCAAATTTGATGAGTCCAGAGGGCTTTGTAGCTCCTCTCCTTTAAAACTGACTTGATCTCCCCAACCTACTTTTGAAACTCACTGCGATTTCTTCCTCTCCCCTTATTAAATCAAGCTCTCAGAAAGGAATCCCTCCAAGAGAGTTGAAAGTGACAAGACTTAAAGTGTGAACCTTCTTTCCTCTTCCTGATCAAGATGTTAACATGGATCAACAATGAATAATAACTAAAGTAAATTTAACCCCAAAAGCGGCATTTTTCCCACATCATTTGGCTCAGAGTTATTATTGATTATTTGTATGCATTGTTTACCCAATGGCCATGAATACCCATTTTCAAGTGCCTACCAAGCATGCCTTTGCAAATGAGGCATCCTAACTTTCTCATCACAACCAGGAAAAAGTTACTGGTAACCATATCTTTTTTCCTCCTTTTTGAAATTTGCCTTTTTCTGGCATGAGTTCTTACCAGTAGATTGCAGGAGCTTAGCCAAGTGATTAGCTCACTTGGACCAGTCAGGAGTGATTTTCTGTTTGCTACAATCATCAAGGCTCAAGATTTCTAGTGGCAGATTGCCACTCGTAAAAATAAATTCCTAATTGTCTATCACAGTTAACCAGAATGAGGCATGTTTTCTTTAGTTGGCCAGAAGTGGATCAGAGGTAGGCATGATACACTAGGTTAGGGTTGGCGAAAAATGAATTTTATTCTTCCCTTTATAACATGGGTAGATGTGGAATAGGCATTTGACAATTTTTAATCCTTGAAAAATATTTCATTCCTTGAAAAATATTTCAATGACTGTGTGTCAGGTGTCGGGAATAAAGTAATCAAAACAGGCAAGACCTGGACTGTCATGGAAGAGAAGGAATCAGGTACAATGCTTGACCTTCTCTACAACAACCTGACCAAGGGTATTTGCCTAAAGGCTGTCATTTCCTGCATTGGGAATCTCTGATCATTATTAATTTCAATTCTTCTTTATGTTGATCTGAAGTCTTTAAAGCTTTCTCTCCTTAATACACTCTGTAGCCACAAAGTAAAATCTGCAAGGGGCAGCATTTCAAATTTAAGAAGATAGCTATCATGTATCTCCTGACTTCTTTTCATCAGATTCAACATCCTCTTTGTCTTCGTCCACTCTTCACAGGATGGGGTATCACGTTTCCTCGCCTTTTGCAATGTTCTTCTTAAGATACAGTGCAATTTGTCAATGTCATCTTTCAATTGTGTCAGATCATTCACCAAAACTCCAGATGAGGTCCAACTAGCACAGAATGAAAGGGGAAAAACTGGAGCTTTCCTTACTTTCTTAAATCTATCAACAAAACCTATGATCACATTAAATTGTATAATTTTACTTTTGACAGTTTTGCTTTTTGTGCTGTTGAGTGGAGGGTTGTGGGAACACATCTTTATTAGATTCTATCTTTTCCACATCACTTTAGGCTAAGCCCCATCTTCTCTCTGCTGCTCATTTGTGGACAGTTTGTTGGGCCCTATTGCAGTATGCAGTATCTATCCCTCTTATAATTCCTAAAGTTTAATTGGATCGTTTTCCCCTTCTGTCTAAACCATTTTTATTTTATAACTGTATCTTTCCCAAAATCTCTTCCAGCTTAGTTTCAGCAATTGGCTGGATATAGTATCCGTATCTCCATCCAAGCATTGATAAAATGTTCATACAGCATCTACTAGAAATGCTTGATATTCATTCTTAAGAACAAAATATTGATGGAAAGGAGTGAAAGAAACATCCCAACAACATCTAATCATCCACTGATAGATGCAGTTCCATTAAGACTTAAGGAAGGTGATGCAACATGACTGAGAGATTATTCCACCATATCAGTGATAAGTGAGCATCAATGGGGTGATTATTTTGACTGGAATTTTCTGGGACCCACTTCCAGAGAATGATTCAGAGAAGTTGGATTAGTACTTAAGAATATGAAATTTAACAAATAGCCCCAGCAATTGTGCAAGGGAGAGTGTCCCCTTCATTGGGAAACACTGA
The DNA here is from genome assembly GCA_026826555.1 of Tolypeutes matacus. Taxonomy (NCBI): domain Eukaryota; kingdom Metazoa; phylum Chordata; class Mammalia; order Cingulata; family Chlamyphoridae; genus Tolypeutes; species Tolypeutes matacus. Next base: position 40,912,463 of record JAKSZT010054304.1, on the reverse strand, counting down.
TATATTGAAAAAGACACCAGCTTCAAAGACAAATGAACTGGTTTCATATCCTAGCCCCACCATTTTTAAATAAGATATCATGAAAGTTAATCAGCATCTTTGAGAATCAGTTTTCTCATTTGAAATATTTGGATTTTAATACTTACCTCATAGTTTTAAATTAAGATTTAATTCGGATAGTGAATATAAAATGCTAGGCACATGTTGGGCACTAATTAAAGATTTTTTCTTATCATTCCTTACCATTCACAAACCACAGATACAGATCTGTGATTAGAGTGATAGTCCAGGCACTTGAAAACATTTGAGTTGCTGGTCAGAAGCTATGAGGTTGCATCAATAAGCTGAGTACAGAAGTTAAAAATGTGCTATCAGCTCAGAGTGAAAGCTAGCTTATCATTAACATTATTTATCTCAAGAGATTTGAGTCTTTAGATAATAAATTTAAGAACCACTAAAGTCTACAATCCTGACATTACACTGGGAAGATGTGTCAAATTAAGAGGGTATTAATTTTCAGCTCTGATAACACATGAATTACCGGAGTTATGAGGTTCTACCATCCTTGTTTAGTGCATATAAAATAAAAATAACAATTTCTGAAAAATATTGATCACTTATCTACCACTCTCACTTCAAAATAAAGTTAAGAGTTGTTCTTATCTCAGTAATTCTCACCTTCTCAAAGTAATAGATACTGGATTTCAGTGATTTATCTGGATTTAATACTGTAATCCCTGAGAATAAAGGCATATCAAACCATGTCTTCCAAATTATTCAGAGTATATTTGGCATGCCTAGAATGTAATGAATTCTCATAAAACTTTCTAATTTGTCTTTTGTAACTTAAATTTCTATAAATCACCAAAAGGAAAAAAGAAGAAGAAAAAGAAAACCTACACAAACTTTATTGAAAGAGAGATATCACTGAAGTGATGCACCTCAGTAAGATAAAATGGCAGTTATAGCAATTCTCACGTTAATGTTTGGGGCAAGATAAACAGTGAAAATTTCAGTTCTACCCTTAGTCTGTTCCCAAGTCAAAGATATACTCTGAGTAAGTCTGGATCAACTAAATGAGATTAATCATACTTACCTTATCTATCACACAGGGGATTGCAAAGAAAAATATCAAGCAAATTTGAAAAAAAAATTCAAGTTACTGTTATGAAGATGTGACTTTTCTTTCAAATGTACCATCAATCCAATTCTTGTTTATACTGTACCTCTTTCTTTTTCTGACTATATATCAATACATGGTCATTGCAAAGAATTCAGAAAATATAAAAACAAAGATGAAATATATAAAGAGCTATCATAATCTTACCTTCTCCCAGAAATAAACTGTAGTATTTTAGTGTTTACCTATCCAAAACTCTTTCTCTACCCCATTGTTGCAAGAAGAAAGCATTTAAAAAAAAAATGCTGCCTAGACTTTTAATTGACTAATATAGGAGGATGAACAGACATTGTTAAGGAAGGAAGTCGGTTCCTCTAATAAGAAAAACATCTAATGTTAGTTTCCTAGGGCTATCATAATAAAAGACCACAAACTTGGTAGCTTCAAACAACAGAAATTTGCTCTCACAGTACAGAAGAGCAGAAACCCGAATCAGCAGGCCTGGTTCCTTTCTGAGTCTCTGAGGGAAAATCTGTCCAAGCCACACTTCTAGCTTCTTGTGGTGCTGGCAGTGCTTGGCTTATAGCCGCACTGCTCCAGTTTCTGCCTCCGTCCTCACATGGACTTCTTCCCTCTGTGTGTCTCTGTGTCCTTTCCTCTCCTTATAAGTACACCAGTCATGGCTATGAGGGTCCATCCTATTCCAACATTACCTCATCTTAACCAATTACATCTGCAAAGATCCTATTTCCAAATAAAGGCATGTTCTGAGGTTCCGGGTGGAAAGGAATTTGAAGGGACACAAGTCAACCCACTTCACCCTTTGGTGACTTTTATTGTCATTATGCTTTTTGGAATTCCGTGTGTCCCCTAAAACTATTTAGTATATAATAGTTTCTTGCTAATATAAACAAAATTTTAAGTTAATTAAATGGGAATGTAAAATTTCTTTTTCCTAATTTCTTGATCAGTTATTGTCACATGTACTGGGCAATTAATTGAAAAAGTTATATAATGGTTTATAATTGAACATTTAAATTTAGCTACAAATTAAAGATGGGAATGGACATGTGCAATTTATTGGTTTTGAAAGTAACTTTGAATTTCCGTGCCACACAAGAACAATGTGAATTTATGTCCCTGGAGTTTCCACTTAAATAATTCTTTTATAAGCATTTAAATGTTAAAAAAAAGAGAAAAAGAAAAAAAATTACTTCCAGTTGTTCTCTCAACCTTGACAGATTAAAGGACTAAAATTTTTATTTTTCTGGAGTCATTCATATGACCCAGTGTTGCACTGATATGTTGTGAATCAGAGACATAGCTGATTAAAAGTACATTTAAGTTATATGCTAAAGAGGCTGAGACTTGGCATATGCGATTTCCTGGAAATGTCATTTACAGATCGATAACTAAAACAACTGATTACCTTATAAAAGGTCAAAACGAATTGGCTAAATAGACATGTTAGTAATTAAGACAAAACTGTCAGGTGAGCCATTCAATCCTATATTGATGACTAAGTACTTAGCAATGATATTGTGCAAAATTACTGCTTTAGCTACAAATTGATCAAACCCACCTAACAAGTAGACATTGCCTAGAGCAATACCTATTTGTAAACACAGCTCAGTGAAGAGCCAGTCTAGCCATTACAGTTATCTGCTTGAAAATCAGGATGAGGAGAAATACAAATAAGTGCTTAATAAATACTTTCTGATAATAACTGAAAGAAGAGCTCTCAGTTCAATGACTGGATTTTATGGGGTTTATGCTTAATTTGTACTATCAAAATGTGTGACTGTGTCCACATTCCTAGGGTAATATAAGTTTTGGAAAGTTATTGATTTAATCAACCCTGATGTAATCAGCAGTGGAGTAGATGCTATATATAGTAAAACATTTAAAAAATGAATAATAAACAATAAAGGAACCAAAACACGTCATGGAACATAAATGCATTCCTCATAATTTAGCTATTTAAGGGGCAAAGCAAAAATCCCAGTTTTTGCTTCAGATGTCACTCAAGTATTTGTATAATGACTGCAATTCTTTTCTTCATTTAGCATGTTAGGACATCCATCTGCACCAATTCAAAAGGAATATAAGACTATATAAGGCAGAGAAATGGTTTAATGTTTGCAGTACCAATACACTATTACTAGAGTTACCACTGGTTCCAACATAAAAGTCAGATTCGAGCCTACTGACTTCAAGTGAGCAGCAACGCAGAGTAGATGGTTCCTACCTAGTATCAGTTATCAGTGAGCAATTTTATACACAGCCTTAAAGGGTGGTATCCAGAGTGGTATATGTATAGTATAGGTGGCCCTAAAGTGTTCAGCAGGGGTCAGCAGAGTCTGATAGGAAGTAAGTCATTGGGAGTGGTGCCAAACCCCCTCGGTGTTTTATGTCATTGGATTGCAATTCCTCAGGCCCTACCTAGGCATAAGCTTAGCTACCAGGGTCAGCCACATGACAGGTTTTCTTTTGTTCTCTGTGTCAAGGAGGCTGAGATGTTAGAATTCCCCAGCATAGCAAATACAAATTTGGGCTCATTATTATTATTACACAAACTACATTTATTGCTTTTATTATAAAATTGTAAACAATTCAACAATTGATTATATCAGTTTGTTCAAGTTTAAAAAAAAACTGAATAAAATCTCTGATCCCTAGATATTTCCTAGTGATCTAATTGAATAACAATAAAAATTAAATGTGGACAATACAGAGAAAAAAATTTCTGACACTTTGTTTTCCTAAATTATGTGCACATTATTCTTTATCACCTCAATGAGAAGAGAGAAGGAAGAGGAGAGGAGGAAGCAAGGAGAAGGAGGAAGAAGAAGAGAGGAAGAGAGAAGGAAAAAGAGAGAACGAGGAAGAGGGAGAGAAATTACAAGAGTCCAGAGGAAAATAATATGAGAACGTTGGTATTCTTCAGCGTTTAAGTAAAGAAATACTGTAAAAGACCTTTTCTTTCTTTTTGAAAATTCCCTCCATTAGCTCCAGGTAATTTGTTTAACTCATTAATACTCTTCCATCAAAAGATAGCAAGAAAAATTATGCTGTGATGTAGGTGTTTCATAGTTTTGCTGTTTTTTTTTTTTTTTTTTTTTTAAAGAACTACCTTTTCACCACTTGGAATATTTTAAGCAAAAACACCCTACTTTGAATTATACAGATGATCATTTTAATTTCTCTTCTCATATTTTGAAAAGAAATTTAAATAAAAAACATATCATTTAGCATAATTTAAATAGAATGCAATAGAAATATTCTCAGAGTTTTCATGTGGCCTGACAGTGTGTTATATAAAGTTCCCCAGTTGCTTAGCAGGTTAATGTGGGATGCCCAAACAGTCATCATTTTGGCACAACATTTGTTAGTATTTCGATGGAATCACTAAATCAAGGTAAGGCTTGGGCATAAGCTTCAAAGCAACTGTCTAGTCTAAATTTCATCTCTGTTGACAACACTATTTTCTTTTCTGGAAAACTTTACAGTCAAAAAGAAGCTGCATAATTTTATTGGCACAGGACTATAGGGGTATTCAAGCATCAAATAGAATGTTGGATCATATAGAGACTAAAATCCCTTCCAACCCAAAGGACCTGTGAGTATATTAATTATGTTTCTTTTTCCTTTCAATCTTCCAAAAATAGTTCATTAAAGATATTTTAAAGTTTTCATATATATATTAATATTACATGTGTGCTGTAAAATATTCAAATAATACAGAAGTGTATAAAATAAAAAGAGATAAAATAGTTTCACTGTTAAAGGTTTGCTATTTGTTCTTTCATATTATTTTATAAATTTAAATATAAATGTTTGATATTTAGATACTTTATCATATAGATTTATGTTATATGTACATATAATCATTATATAATCATTTTGTACAAATTGCATGATAGTAGTTGAAACTTTTTGTTTGATTTTTCTTCAGTAGTATCTTTCCATGTCAGAACAAGCAGTATATTTATATACTGCTTCATTCTTTATACTGGCTGTATAGTATTCCATTGTACAAATGTGTCATAATTTATATAGTCAATCCCCAATTTATACAAATTCAATATTTAAAATTTCTTAATGTTTTATTTGTATTACTTCATTTAATTCACATTCAACCCTATTTGGTAGTTATTATTCCTAAATATGCAAATGGAGATCTAAAAAAGCTAAGTAGCTTTCCAAAAGTTGTGATACTAGTGAGAAAAAGAGCTGAGAATTCGATCCAGGTTTATGGAACACCAGAGTCTATGATTTTAATGTCTTTAATTTAGATTTTTTCCCAGTTTTTGCTGCTATGATAAGCAATTCTACTATGAAATTTTTAACATACATTCAAATTATTTTGAATAGTAGTGTATTTTATAAAAGATAAATTCCTAGAAGTAGAACATTTTAATGGCTGATAATACTGACAAACTGTTCCTAAGGAAATTGTTCACAGTAACATCAACAGCATACGAGTATCTGTTTCCTTGCATTTTTAACACTATATGGTATCAATCTTTTTATATTCAACAGTTTCATCTAGAATGTTATTTTCTTTCACTCTTTGTTTTTATTCATAAACTTGAACATATTATTATATATATGTTTTCTTTTAGAAGGCACCAGAAACCAAACCCAGGACCTCCCATGTGGGAGGCAAGCACTCAACTGCTTGAGCCACATCTGCTCCCCTGTACATTTTTTTATTCTGTATAGGAGCTCTTTGGGCTTTCTTTTATTAAGCTAAAATAGTGGTGCTTTTAGGATTTACATTATTGTACTCTCCAATACAAAGTTTCTGCGGCCTGTTAAAGTATACATACACCATTTTCATACATGTACAGCATAGGTGGATAAAGAATGTCTCTTAAGTAGTAATACTAGATCTATCCTCTGGTTTACTAGTTGCATACTCTAGGACTATTATATAAGTCAAAACTTCTCTTGTAACACTGGAAAGTGATTAGAACGTGCAAACTGATGTAGGAGCTTTCATCTGCCTACTAAAAGGGCGCCAACACAAGAAAGTCCATTTAAGATGTTGGTAGGTTTACTAAAGTTGTAACGCTGGCACTGTTGAATTGGGCAACAGTTCTGCAGACCTGGCTCAGAGTTACAATGCAGTTAATATATTAAAGTAGCTGACATGTTGTCTTTTTGAGGGCCTCCCCAAGCACTGGAGTTTTTCTGTTAATTTACCATACTAGTCATAAAAGATCTCATTAACATTTATTTTTGATTTTGCAGAAGATTCTAAAAATGCACAGTTGTTCCATTTTCTTGGTAGATGTTGACCTTGTGCTTTCCCATGATTCTTTCATCCTCCAATTCACACTTATTACCAACCAGAATCACTGGAACATCATCAGTGTCTTGTACTCAAATCTGTTCTCTCAGATCTTGTAAATTTTAAATGTAGACTGTGCTGTGATTGAATAAATTAATGCAAAGACTTGTCCATTTTCTCATGTACAAATCCCTTATTGCTGTAAATTGTTCCATTCCTGCAGTATCCAAGATTTCAAACATACACTGTTGTGCATCTCCTTCAACTTACTTCTATAGGAATCCTCTATTGTAGGATCATATTTTTCAACAAAAATGCCTTGAACAAACTGCATGGTCAGAGCAGACTTTCACATCACCTCCTGAGCCAAAAACGACTAGCTTATATACACGCATGGTGTGAAGTTGTCAAAATCTAGTACTTCTCGTGCTGTCACCATGTCCGCGCAGCCAGTCTCCCAGAACCTCGCGTTCCCTCAGGGTCTCTGCTCCTGGTGCCACGGCTGCACTGACTCTGCCACCGCAGCTCCGGCTGGTTACACGCCTGACCTGGGCGAGGTTTTATAATACAGCCATTTTTATTTCTTCTTTAAATAATCCTTCCATTTGCTGTGTCCATTTTCCTTCCACAGTTCTTTTTGGTTAACAGGGCTGTTTATACGCTGTTTAACTCTTTGATGTATGTCTTGCATTGTTCATTGTCCTCAGTTTTTGTTTTTGTTTTCTTTAACTTCAGTATGGTTTTCATATGCAAATGTTTTAAAATATGTAGTTTTAAAATCAGAGTTTTCCATTCATGGCATTTGACTTTTATCATGCTTTTAAAAATCTTATACAATACATTATAAAAATTGTTTTATATATGTTATAACTATATTCAATATTTGTTTTATATATATTCAGTTACTTTATGGATCTGAAATCTACATGGTATTTATTTGTGTCTGACATAATATAGGGATTCGACTTTATTTTGTTTTCAGATCCATAGTTATTAGTCCTGTATTAGGGTTATGCAGAGAAACAGAACCAACCAGATATACATGTACATAAATATTCTGAGATTTATTATAGGAATTGGTTCACATGACTGTGGGGTTTGGTAAGTCTGAATTCCCTAAGGCAGGTTGCAAGTTGGGGACTCTGATGAATGTTTTAATGAATTCCATAGAATTCATTAAGGTGGCTGGCTGAAGTAGGGATAGAAATTCTTTCTGCTTGCTGAAGTCATCAGTTCTCCCTTTAAAGCCTTAACTGATTGGATGAGACTTCTTTTATTTGTTCATTGTGGATGTAATCAGCCATAAATGCAAACAATTGACTAATGATTTGAATCCACGAAATACCCTTACAGTAACAATCAGGCCAGTGCTTGCTTGACCAAACCCCTGGGCACCATAACCTAGCCAAGTGACACATGAACTTAACCCTCAGCAGCCCCAGTACAATTCATTGAAGAGGATAAATGATTTAATAAACTACATTGAGTTTATTCAAAAATTACCTTGAATGTTATTCTTTTCTATGTCTTTTTGACAGCATAGAGACTTTCTAGATTATTTATAGATAATTAACCAAATATAATTATTCATACACAGTTTTTCTCATTTCATACTAGCATAATTTGTGGTGGAATAAAATGCCACATGTCTTCTTAATTATTATTTTACATATTAATTTATCTCTTCAAATGCAAGATATATGTTAGAAGGAAAAAAAACAGTGTAAAGCAAATCACAAAACCTTATTTTTTAGAAGGCTCTTTGAATTCATCCAAGGAGAGAGTCTTCTTTTTCCACAAAGAATTGAGTGAAAGAGAACATCTAAGGGCCAGAATAAATATCAATATCTCCTTATGTGTCTTCATGAAATAATCTCTATTTTAGATCTTATATTTTGACTTACAGTGTTTATAATTTCCAAAGCCAAGCCATAACCATAATGCAGTAGGCTCACCAAGATGCATTTTAAAGATATATAAATTATTTGTGATCTAGCTTGATATTTGAGTTAAATTTTATATTAGATTAAGCCTGATAGTCTAAGAACTCTTAGAAGTGTTCAATTATGCAAGCACTTCTTTTTTTCTGTCCTTCCATAAGATTAATTTTGTGACAATTCCTCTAAAGTCTCAGTTCCTCTGAGTAGAGATGTTTGTCAACACTAAATACATTCTGAAGTAAATAACAATTAATAAGCTGTTGAAGTTTAGATGTGCTTTGTAGCTTATTCTTAATCCTTAATTTTGCTTTATTACATCAGTCACGGTATCAAATATAGTCTAAGACTATTAGTTCTATGTACCAAGAACTAATGCCAAATTCATGGCACCTCTCAAGTGACCACTGCCTGGGAAAATGATGATATGTGACCTTTATTTCACTTGCATTTCACTGACTCAGGACAAAAACAGGAAAGTCTCATTGACAAGTATTATAATTTGACTATATGCTACATTGAAGATATGACTGCATCCCAAGTCTTAGGTAAAAGACTCCGGAGTCCTATCTCACAGGAGATTAAAAAACAATGCAAAGGAGTTAAGACCTTTGTATTTTGCTTTGGAAGTCAGTGACATACATTTATTCCAAAGCAAGAACTGGGACGTGTGGTTCATTTAGTGATGTTTACTTGGATCCACTTCTACAGTGAAAGGGACTTTGGGAGACAGAGTAAACAATGAAACTTTGGAAAGTTTAGACTGTTTTTAATTTTTATGGAACCAATATGGCAATATTTAAAAGTAGGATTGTTCCAGAAAAGTTTATGAGGTATAGATTTTTATTTATTTAAAAAATTCCAAAAATACAAAGACTCTTGCAAAAAGTAAACCAATTATATTATAAATAGATATTTCCAAAGGACATTACTGAAGAGTTTTTAACTTAGGAAAGTATTCTAAAACATTCAGTATTTCTTTAAATAGAAAATCCTCTCAATAATTTTACATGTGGTTTGATTGGCTGTAATTGCACACAGGGTCATTAACCCTGCATCTTCAAAATTTGAGAAAGTATATACAGCTCTCTACTTTCCAAATTTCCCCTGAGGCTCCCAAGGACATTTTATTTTCATTTTGTCACCAGACATGCAACAAGCAATGATGTCTTGAGGTCATATTTCCTGAAGCCCACATTTGGCTATTTGTGGAAAGTCTCTGTGTTCATATCAATAAAATGTATCTAAGATACCAGTGAGCTGTGTTTAACTCAATGCCATCTTTAAATTCAATTGAATAGAACAAATAAGACCAAATGCTCTGCCATAAATTCATCAATACTGAACAACTACATGCTTTAAGATCTTCTAAAAAAAAACATTTTATGTCCATCCCAACAAATCTACAGTTTTTTTGTTTTTTTTTTTAACCAATGGTTCTGACAGTAGTCTAATACCTATTTTGTAGAAAGTAAATCATAAAATTTCAGGATTTGAAAAGAGATCTTAAGATCAACTAGTCAAAACTCCCATGATTTGATTCTACAAAGTAGTCACCAAATATTGATTTAATGCATTCTTTAATTCCTACAAAGAAAGGAAATCAATACTCCCCAATTCTGTCCATTTTATCATTGGGCAGTTCTGCTTATAGGAAACATTTTCCATACATTAAACAGAAACCATCTCATTGAAACCTTTCAGTTGATGCTGTGATGTCACTCAAATCTTTTTTGCAGGACTGAAATCCTCTTTTTTCAGTTGCATGGATTGTTGGCTGATGATGGCCCACCAAGAGTCTTTCCCCAGAAATTATTATAGCCAGAAGGCACTAACTTGCTCAAGGTTAACTTGCTTTTCCCATGGGCTGCACAAATCCAATGACTGGTCAGTTGGAGTGGGAAGTATAATCCCCCAGCCCTTCCCCTTATTTCTAGATAACTTCTGAGATCCTTGAGGAATGAGCTAAGGCTTCTATTGCAGCCTCTCTGCAATTTTCCTTCACTTTCTGCCCATTCCTGCTTTCCTCACTCTCTTGCAGGTGTCATTCCCACATGTACTCCTCAGTAAACTTACTGTATGCAAATATCTATCTCAGAGTCTGTTTTCAAGGAATTTTACCAAATAAAATCTCTATTTCCCCTAGATGTACACTTTGGTTTCTTGCTGAACAGCTCTGATCATTTAACCATATAGTTGACCTTCATTTGTACATGGATATTATTCCAGGCCAGATTTTTCAGCCTCACTGGTATTTCCTAAATATCAGGGCAATCAAAGGTTATTTCTTCATTTCCATGCATGTATCTATTCAAAATATAGCTCAATATTTACAGTTCATTTAAACAGTTATCTCACTGGCCCAATAAACTAAGAACTCTGTGGTAGAGTATAAAAATGGCCACTGAGTCATCCCATCTCTGTATGTATGCCCTCCATACCCCCTTTGCAATGTACCTCAAGAGGTATATTTGGCCATATCACTTGATTTAGTACTTGGAATAGCGACACATATGATGAAAGCAGAGGTTTGGAAAATGTTTGCACTTTGTTGTCTGTCCAATCTTGTTCTTTTGAAGATGAAACACACACATGAAGAAGCCCAGGCTAGTTAACTTGGGGAAGAGAGACAACATGTAGCAGAAATAAGCTGTCCCAGACCAACAAGCGAACCAAATGTGGAACAAGAAGTGGAGGCCGTCCTAAGCCAGCAAGTCCCAGCTGATTTGGGCCAGCCAGAAGCCCTAGTCAAATCTACAAAACAAAACTAATAGTTGAGGTTTTAAGCCACTAAACTTAGTTTAGATTTGCAAAAATTAACTGATACAAACTCCCTGTAAATTATATCTATGTTTGAACCTCTGATTCTGTTTGCCATTAGACGTTTTAATAATTATGCAAGAAAACATCTTGGAAAGGCTTAATGAGTTGTGATAGCTGTGGTTTTTTTTAAATATTGATCAATATAAGTCAGATTTTTATATGTCAGAACCAGTTGCTAAGTTAGGAAACATAAAATGAGGAAATTATTTGAAAGTGTTACATTTTAGATCCAATTCTAAAGCCAGAAGCGTTCTCCAAAATATATTATGTAGAATACAAGTTCAAAGAGATGTTAATAAATGTTGCTTGAATAATTTGTTCCATAGCCAAATAAACTTGGGAAATATGAGTTGAAACAATTTCACTATTGCAAAACTCCTTGGAGGTTTAAGATGCTTATATATATATATTGACAACTTCTGAAAAAGAAATGTATTATGAAATATTTCTAAAGTAAGCTTAATTGTATGTTTTGGACAGCTATTGACATCCATCAATCAATTTTCATAACAATACCCTGATTTCTATCTGAGAAAACATTCCATTCTTCATCCATGTGATTTTGATGATGGTCATTCTACCAAGAACCCCAGGGTGCAGCATGAGGTAGAGGCTTAAAGCCAGTTAGCTCAAGAAATTTCCTTAGCCACAGTGATTGATTCAAAGATGGACATGTGAACCAATCAGAAATAATAAGGCACAAATATCTTTTTTATTGGGACTTAAGGAAAAGAGTCTGTCTCTTCTCTGTTGGAAGTAGGGCTGAAAGGATGTGAGGAATAGAGTTGCTGCTACCATCTTTCTACTGCCTGGAGCCCAAGGAGCCACCAAAGATAAAGGCCAGGAACCAAATCATAATGATATTGTTTGACTCTGAATCAACATTCCTAAAACCAAATACACTGCCTTCCCTCTGCCCTGAGACTTTTGAGCTTCTTGAACTAATAAATTTCCTTTTTGTTTTAGAAAGTTTGGATTAATTTTTTTCTGCAACTAAAACTTACAGAGTCATAAATAATGGACCATAAACTCAATTCTTTGCACAATCATTTTGGAAAACCAGTTTCCTAGGACACTTTGGAGAAATCTAGACATAGTATAGTGGAGTAATTAAATGCACAAACTTGATTGCCTAAGTCCAAATTCCATCTTTACCATAAATTACCTTTGTGACCTCAGGCTTGATACTTAAATTCTCTGTGCTTCAGATTATTTGTATAATATTGTTTTTGTATAAAAGTTCAAACAGAACTTGCCTGATAAGGATGTTGTGAGGCTTTAATAACTTAATACATGTAAAGCATTTAGAAAAGTGTCCAGCATATAATAAGTTCTCACAAAGTTTAGATAGAGAGTCAATAGAATAGCAAATTTTATAATCACGGATTTCTAGGAATTTTAAGAGATAAAAGAACTTGACTATTTTCTAATTTAATATTCCTCTTGTTGCAGAAGAAACAGAGCCATGAAAGTGATTGCGCAAGGTCAAGAATCAAGCAATTGGGTTAAGAAACACATTATTATAATAATTCATAGGGCTTTAACAGGGTTCTAGGATTTTCAAAGTAATGCATGCTATTTGTTGAGAATCTGAAGATTCTATATTGCCAATGATTTAGTTTTCAGTTTCCATCTGAATACGAACATATAACTTGAGGAAAATGGCCACTTCCATTGGATGTCAGAGAACCAAAGAACCAGGTCCAAGAACCAGGAATTATAACCACAATATTTGTGATCTTAATAGCTTAGGTATTTTAGCCATTGTTTTTGTATTAATTATATAGGATCCTGAAGAGCTTGGAATGGACCTCATGAATGCATAATCTTGAAAAACAGGCGTTTATTTTTTGGTTAAGAATTTTCTTTTTGTTGTTTTTAGCCATTTGCTTTTTTATTTTAGTGATTTGTTAATTTTTTTTTAAATATAAAGAATGTTGTAGAAATAATGTTCTACTCTTCCATTTAATTAAAAGACACACAGAAAGGGGAGAACTGATGTGGCTCAAGCAGTTGGGTACCCACCTTCCACATGGGAGGTCCCAGGTTTGGTTACCAGTGCCTCCTAAAGAAGATGAGCAGAGACAATGAGCACGCAGATGAGGGTGGGGGTGGGGGGGGGGGAGGAAGACACACAGAATGTACTAGATTCAATATATCTGAAGGATGGTCTCAAATTACTAACTCAACCACCACAGCAAAACATTCTCATTCATTAAAAAGTATTGATTCATACGAAATTTGTCAGTGAAAAAGAGACATAGCAGGTGTCTGTCACTAGTGGACAGAAAGGAAACTAAATAATTTTTTATATCCCATATAGAATGTGATAAACTATCTTTCTCACTCTTCTTGCTTTATCCACAGCAGTTTTGATTAAAGGTTTTCTATGGTCAACACATCTAAAATACCTCCTGTCATTCAAGATTGCTTTCAAGGTACCCACTGAGAATAAAGGGTCCTCTGGCCATCTGGGAGTATAGTGTCTAAAGTGGTTTGGCTCATTTCTAAACGGAGGATTATATTTGCTTTCCCAAAGCCACTTTGGGCATAACATGAAAAATAAGCCTAATTCTGAGAAATAAAAGTAAAAGGAACTTAGAAAAAAGCAGAGGCAAGGAAAAAAAAAAGCAAAAAAGTAACAGTTACTTTTGAAACTTAAAAAATTATAGAAGCTTCTGACTTCAGACTAACGTTTTAATGAACAAAATAATCACCTTGTGAAAGACCTTAAGTACTAGAAAAGCTAATCAATACTGAACTAAATTAATCAGAAAGTAATGCTCCAGTTAGTCTGGTGTTTAATTGAACTGGTGGAAAAAAAGGAAGGAAGGAAGAAAGGAAGGGAGGGAGGGAGGGAGGGAGG
>JAKSZT010054304.1:40776800-40898411 GCA_026826555.1 Tolypeutes matacus | reverse complement strand
GGAAGGAAGGAAGGAAGGAAGGAAGGAAGGAAGGAAAAGAAAAAGAACTAGCTAGAACTGTTTGGAGTTGAGAATGGGTTTCATTTTGCAGGATTGGCAGGGAGAAGATAAACGGCAACGTTCAGGCTCAAACTGACTACAATGGTTCTGGCTCTTTCTTATGGAACCCTGGGAATTAGTAATTTGCCATGATTCATCTGATTAATTGCATTTTTAAACCTGAAGTAGATAAAAAAGTATGGAAATAACTTTTTAAAAACTCCAAAAGGAGAACTAACAATGCAAACATTTTTCTCTTTAGATGCCAATTTTCAGCTTCCATTTTTGTCTTTCCTCATGTTGGCTTCATATAGGAAATCTGGATTTCTGTTATTGTTAAATAAAAATCACTTAATAGATTAAAACTGTAGCAATTCAAGCATTTGTATAGAACTTGCAGAACAATAGTACCTTTCAACTAAATTTCACCAGTTTTTGCTTTCTGATTACATTTTACATTTGAATTTATGTAAAAATTGAAAATTAAACTTTGTGTTATATTAATGTAGATTGAAATAGCTGTTTAGCAGCCAGGTTGCCCCCCCAAATGCTAGTGGGGCTATGCCTAGCATAAAGCAGGATGCCTTTAGCTTGTATTAGTTTCTGTATTGAGAGAGAGCAAGCAATTTAGAGATGGAAATAACACAGTTTCATTCCGGTATCTTCAGGTTGGAACTAATGTGCAAAATTTTAGCAGTGTTACCATTGATAACACAGTTCCACAAAATCTAGCCACCAATTAGCCTGCAAATCTTTGCCTTTTCCTTTAATCTCCTCCACTTAACCCATAATCTAATCCCTTTCCATGTCAGTATTAGCAACATATTCTTTTCCCCTCTACTGTATTAAAAACAGATGGTTTATTTAAACAAAGTAAAAACTCATATTTTAGTTATGTATATAAATAATCCATGTAAAAATTCCATGGCTATTATTTATTTATAGAACCTTGAGATTTTTACATGGATTTTTACATTTCTTGAAAATACATTTGTGAAAGTTTATGCAATCTTATTTCAGCTTTAAAGAATGGTCCCATGAATGGTAGCTTGAATTGGTAACAAAGAGTAAAGATATGTTGCTGGATGGGAGCTATCAGAACATGCCTACTAGGAACAAGACAAAGACTGGATCCTATACAGTAAACTGTGAAGTTCATGCTTAAATCATTTATTTAAAGGAATAAAGAAATATGATATTCATTTTACTCTTAGTATGTGTGGGAAACTTTCAGATGCCTTATTCAAATATATATATTTGTAAAATATATTAACTTTTACAAATATTTGGGTTGATTGCTTCACCTCTTTCTATTTCTGTACATGCATTTGAATATTTGACAAATGTAGTTAAGGGAGTTAATTAAATGAAACTTGATTAGAGATTTTATGGAGGAAAAGGAAAATATTGAATAATATTATCAAATTGGTAGTTTTACAATGTGTCCTTTGTATTTGTTCACCATAATAGTTAAATAGCATTTGTGAAATGATCATTCTTGTGAAATGTATATGGGCACCTAACAGAAATAATGGACTTCACCTGGCCAACAGCTCCACACCCAGAGGAGGTTCTACTGATCTGGGCTCCAAAAATGATTGCCCTAGTATACCTCTGGAGTGTCCTGGGTCTTCCACAGGTATCAGCTACTAAAAGGACACGAATTGTACCTATCAGATGACACTACAGGCATTTTCAGGACTCTTAAATTGCTCTCTCATCAGTCTCCATGATACCTACTTTATCTGTGACATTAGTGATTGGAGGAAGTAACTACACCTTCTACTGCAGAGATCATCACTCTCTTTGAAAAGCTTTACTACTAGTTGCTCAGCTAACTCCTTAAATTACAGCAAAGCTCCAGTAGTATTAGCAACAGTGTGGACATAACACAGTTTCACTCTACAGTGACAATTCGAGGACACCTTGACCTGGCAACTTTGGAACAATGGAGCCAGGGTAGCTTGGTCTTTAATTGGGCAATTAAAAACAAACAAACAAATATACAAAACCAGGAAAACAACAACTCATGGGTGAATTTCTTATTTGTAAAAACAGAAAATTTGAAATGTCATCCATTTCGAGAGTTTCATTCATTCCAGAATGATGAAACACTGCTTAAAATATTTTCAAAATCTTTCCTGAGCAGATAAATACTTATAAGTATATCACATAAAGAAAGAAATAGAATCATCAGCAGGATAAGTAAACATTTATTCCACAGATATTTATTCCATACTTCTTTAAAATAATATCCATAAATAGAAAAGAAAAATTCTAGTATTGAATGTCTTGTTCTGATTACTAAACAATATTTTTCTTGATGTAACACATTGCTACTGACACTAAAACAAAACAAAACCAAATATTTTGCATGAGCCAGAGGTTGAATTTATAATGCAAATGAGCATAGTAGATACTCAATAAATAATAATTAAATAATCTACACTAGTGGTTCTCAATCTGTATGCATAGTAGGACCACTTGTGGAGCTTTTTAAAAAATACTTATTGCCGGGGCTTGTCCCAGACCAATTAGAGTAAAATGTCTTGAAAGAGTAAATACTCTTGCTTAAAGACTCCAATCTATACTCTTGATTTCTTTATCTCCCCTCTTCTTTCCCACTGGTACTACCTAGCTCTCTCACTTAACCCCAACTTTTCCATCTCTACTTCAATTTTACACCACAGTGGCAAGCGTTCTCATTTCTCACCCAAATTAAAAATAAAATGTCCCATACCTCACTCTAGCTCTTTCCATTTCTCTCTAATACATCTCAAAAAAGTTTATTGAAAGAGGAGTCTATTAGCAAGTTTTCTCTATTCTTATGACCATTATACCAGTTAAGACCTTTGTCATAACATTTTTCTTGATATAAGTTATTACACTAACTGGTTCATGACCTTTTGTCTCACCCATCTTTAATTAAAACTCCAGAGTACAACCAACTACTGCCAATCTGACCATAAATCATGAATGTATGAAACTCTGCAATGGTAACCCATTTCCTTCAAACACAGTCCAAGTTCATTTGCAGATTTTACTAGGCCATCCATGATCTGGCCTTTTCCTATATCTCCTTAACTGCCACTTCCTAGCTCACACTAGAAATACTGAGCTCCTTGTGGCTCCCATGTGCTGCTTCTTTCTTCCTCTTCCAGTTTCCATGTTCTATCATTGTTTCTGCCTGCTATACTCCTTGTTTACACAGGATTATACCTAACTCACCCTTTTAAGTTTCAGTTAAGACATTATCTCTAGGACACTTTTGCTAAAACCCTAGTTTGGATTTCCTTCCACTCCTCAGACTATGCACAGAGAACCATGCATAGGTTGGCTGGTTAGGCCTCAGCAGTATGTCTGGAAAGGAAAATGGACATATAATGGAGGGTTTTGAATTCAGGCCCAGGAATTAAGGATTTTATATTTTAAGAAATTGGGAGCCATTGAGTATTTCTGGGCAAGGGGATGATAAGCATAATCCTTTGCTTTAAGAAGGCTAAGCTTCTTAGTTTCAGAAAAGTGGGCATTGTTTAGAGTCCATTTTCAGACCCTAGGCATACCTCAGGAAAGGTGGTCCCTCCCTCTACTTACATGGTTGGAAAGACCAGAAAAAGTTTCTTAAAAACAGATTAGTTCATAATAATGATAAATATAATTGCTTTTTTGACATATATTTAAAATACATTTCAAAATAAAAAAATCATTAATATCACTTTTTGATTCATGATATATTTATTAAAATTTCACTGGTTATTTTTGTTTGGCAGAGCTCAGTTTGCAAAATATAATTTTTTCCTTTTAAAATTTTATTATCCATGATACCTAGTCCAATAATGAGGGAAACTAGAAAAAGTGAAAATCTTGTTTTTGGCTTTTGTTATCCCATCAATTAGTGTACCGTTACCTTTCTATATTCCCAGTATTCTCATTCAGGGAACATCTGAGGACCTTTTAGAGTTTCATGGGCGATGTTTCCTCAGTCTCCCACTTCTGTCTTGGCAGGAGTGTTTCTGTGGGGAATGATTGAGGAACTGATCTCTGGCATCGGGGAAGTTCAGATCCACATCCTGGTTCTGCCACTTTCAAGTCATCTGAACTCAGAAAAGTTCCTTAATACCTTCAATTGTCAGTTTCTTTGTGTGTAAAATGACTTTCATTGTTGCAGTGGTGGCAGAATAAGCTCATGGATGTTCCTCACACATAGTAATTGCACAATAATATGGTGAACTATTATTTCTATTCTTTCCTTTTTTCTTCCAAAACTGTTCATATATTTACCATGCTTTCAATTAATGGAGAGAGGTGATCAACTGGACAGTTCATTTACAGAAAGTGTTTGGAATGGACAAGTGACCAAGGAATGGAGAAGTATCTTTAAAATCCAATATGTTGAACCACCCTTGCATACCTGGGATAAAACCCCACTTTATCATTGTGTGTAATTCTTTTAATGTGCTGTTGGATTCAATTTTCAAGACTATTGTTGAGGATATTTGCATCTGTATTCACTAGAGAGATAAGTCTGTAATTTTATTTTCTTGTAGTATCTTTATGTGACTTTGATATTAGGGTGATTTTGGCTTCATAGAATGAGTTACATAGTGTTTCCTACTCTTCAATTTTTTTGGAAGTTTGAGATAGATTGGTAATTCTTGAAATGATTGGTTGAATTCACCTGTGAAGCCTTCTGGCCCTGGACGTTTCCGTGTTGGGAGGTTTTTGATGAGTGATTTAGTCTTTTTACTTGTGATTGGTTTGTTGAGGTCTTCTGTTTATTCTCTAGTCAATGTAGGTACTTTGTGTATTTCTAGGAAGTTGTGCATTTCATCTAAGTTGTCTAATTTGTTGGCATACAGTTGTTCATTGTATCTTCCTGTGATATTTCTTATTTCTGTGGGGTCAGTAGTAATGTTTCCACTCTCATTTCTTATTTTATTTATTTGTATCATTTCTCTTTTTCTCTTAGTCAATCTAGCTAAAGGTTTGTCTATTTTCTTGATCTTCTTGAATAAATAACTTTTGGTTTTGTTAATTCTCTCTATTGCTTTTTACTCTCAATTTCATTTATGTCTGCTCTAATCTTTGTTCTTTCTTTCCTTCTTCTTGCTTTGGGATTAATTTGCTGTTCTTCTTTTAATCCTTGCAAAGGATCAGTTAGGTTTTTGATTTCAGCTCTTTCTTTTTAAATGTAAGCATTAAGAGTTATGAATTTCCCTCTCAGCACTGCCTTCACTGTGTCCCACATGATCAAGTGGGTTTTATCCCATGTATACAAGTGTGGTTCAACATAAGAAAATCAATTAATGTAATACACCATATTAACACATTGAAGGAGAAAAATCACATGACCATCTCTATTGATGCAGGAAAACCACTTGACAAAATGCAGCACCCTTTCTTGATAAAAACACTTTGAAAGATAGGAATAGAAGGAAATTTCCTCAACATGATACAGGGAATATATGAAAAACTTTCAGTCTACGTCTTACTCAGTGGTGAAAGCTGAAAGCTTTCCAAGATTAGGAAGAAGACAAAGATAACTACTATCACCACTGTTATTCAACATTGTACTAAAAGTTCTAGCTAGAGCAATTAGGAAAGAAAAAGAGATAAAGGTAATTCAAATCAGAAAGGAAGAAGTAAGACTTTCACTATTTGCAGATGACATGATCCTATATTTAGAAACCCCCCCCAAAAAAAATCTATAATGAAACTACTAAAGCTAATAAACAAGTTCATCAATGTGGTGGGATATAAGATCAACATGCAAAAATCAGTAGTGTTTCTATACACTAGAAATGAACAATCTGAGGAGGAAACAAATTCCATTTACATTAGCATCAAAAAGAATCAGATATCTGCAAATAAAATTAACCAAGGTTGCAAAGAACTTGTACTCAGAATACTACAAAACATTGTTAAAATAAATTAAAGAAGACCTAAAGAAATGGAAGGACATTCCATGTTCATAGACTGGAAGACTAAATATCTTTAAGATGTCAATTCTACCCAAATTGATATACAGATTCAATGCTATCCTAATAAAAATTCTTACAGCCTACTTTGGAGAAATTGCCAAATTTATTTGTAAGGGAAGGGACCCCAAATATCCAAAATATCTTAAAAAGGAAAAATGAAGTTTTGGACTCACACTTCCTGGCTTTAAAGCATATTACAAAGACATAGTTGTCAAAACAGCATGGCATTGGTATAAAGATAGACATATTGATCAATGAAATCAAATTGAGAGTTCAGAAATAGACCCTCACCTCTATGGTTAACTGACTTTTGACAAGGTTATCAAGCCCACTCAAGGGGGGCAGAACAGTCTCTTCAATAAATGGTGTTGGGAAAACTGGATAGCCATATCTAAATGAATGAAAGAAGAACCCTATCTTATACTTTATGCAAAAATTAACTCAAAATGGATCAAAGACCTAAATATAAAAGCCAGGATCACAAAATTCCTAGAATAAAATATAGAAAATGTCAAGATCTTGTGGTAGGAGGTGGTATTTTAGACCTTATAGCCAAAGCCTGAGCAATGAAAGGAAAAATAGTAAATGGGATTGTCTCAAAATTAAATAATTTTGTGCTTCAAAGGATTTTGTCAAGAAGGTGAAAAGGCAACCTCCTTGATGGGCAAAAATATTTGGAAACCACATATCCCATGAGAGTTTAATATCCATGATATATAAAAAGATCTTATAACTCAACGATGAAGAAGACCATCGACCCAATTGAAAAAATGGACAAAAGACTTGGATATATGTTTTTCCAAAGAGGAAATACTAATGGCAAAAAATGACATGAAAGAAATGTTCAACATCACTAGCTATTAGGGAAATGTAAACAATGGCCACTATTAAAAAACAGAAAACCATAAATATTGGAGAGGATGTGGAAAAATATGAATGTTTATTTATGTTGGTGAGAATGAAGAACGGTGCAGCTTCTGTGGAAAACTGGCAGTTACTCAGGAAGTTAAATATAGATCTGCCACACAATCTGTCAATCCCACTCCTAGGTGTACCCTCAGAAGAAATGACATTTGCACAATGATGTTCACAGAGGCATTATTCACAATTGCCAAAAGATGAAAAATCCCATGTGTCCATCAACAGGTGAATGGATAAATAAGGTGTGGCAATTGCAGACAATGGAATATTATTCACCTGTAAGAAGAAATGAAGTCAAGTTGCATATGACAACATAGATGAACCTTGAGGACATTATGTTGAGTGAAACAAGCCAGACACAAAAGGACAAATATTGTATGATCTCACTAATATGAATTACACATAATGAGCAAAGTCACAGAGTTAATAGTAGAAGACTGGTCACCAGAAGATAGAGTGAAGACAGAGAATGGAGAGCAGAAGTTTAATTTGTGCAGAATTTGTAATAAGGTTGATTGTAAATGTTTGGAATGGGATAGAGGTGATGACAGCACATTAGAGTGAATGTAACTAACTGTGCCAAAATGGGGGTATGACTGTGATTGTAAGGGAATGCGTAGGGTTGTGTATGTCACTAGAAGGGAAGCTGAAGGGTGAAACAAGGAATTGTGTAGCATAGCGAACCCTGTAGAGGACAATGAGTGTGATTAATAGTACAAATATAAGGATTTTCTTCCATAAACCAGAACAAATATATGCTAATATTACAAGATGTTAATAATGAGATGGTATTTGAGAAAAAATATACCTAAGCAAACTAGGGACTTAAGTTAATAGTAATATATTAATATTTTTCATCAGTCGTAAATAAAAGAGAATTATCCTAAGGGATAGAAACCAGACATAAAGTACTGCATATTGTTTGGCTCTATTTATATAAATTGTAAATATGAATAAATTTATAGAAAGAAATTAGATAAGCAGATATGTGTGGCAAGGGAAGGATAGAGGGACTGAGAGACAACTGCTAAAGGATAGGGCGTTTTTCTTTTTGGAGTAATGAAAATGCTCTAATATTGATTGTGGTGATGAATGCACAACTCTGTGATTATACCAAAAGCCATTGAATGTACTCTTTAGATGGCTTGTATGGTATGTGAATATATCTCAACAAAACTGCTTAAAAAACAACCCAGTGTGACCAGTTTGGCACATCTAGATAATTTTAAGATCTCTTTGAGCTCTGATAGCCCATGATTTTTTTGTACTTTGTGACATTTCTTGGTACTGGGAAAGAAATACTAGAGTTAGAATTCCAGTTCCTCTATTTGCTAATTGTGTGAACTCGGACAAGGTGTCTATCATCTCTCTATCTCAGATTTCTTTTCTGTAAAAAGGGGGAAATAACAGCTGTATCAAAGTATTGTTAAAATTAGAAGAAATGGCTGGAAAATACCAAGCACCATGAATTGAACATAGTCTATGCCAAATAAATATCAACTTAAAATTTCATTCTACAATTAATCCTATATGTGGTAACAGGCACTAGGAGTTAGGGATGGTACAAAGATAAATTAGGTTTGATCCCTATCCTTAAAAACTTGCAATGCTTATTGTCTAGTGGTAAAAACAGATAAACATACAGGAGCAACCATAGAGTTGATATATCCAGTTTTCTTTCCTTGCCTTTTCAGATATAAATGACAGACAACTCCTGAACGTTATTTCCTCCTATCTTCTACTTTCACTGATTCTTGCATCCTAATACATCTTTGCAGACTTTATCCTTTATTTCAGATAAATGATTCTGAAATAATAGAATTTCAGAAAGTGTGGCAGGAGGGAATACTTTTTTTTTTTTTTTTTTTTTTTTTTGACAAGGAGTAGTTGATGGCTTCTTACTTGACAACAAATAGCTTTAAATGACAATAAATAATTTGTTACTAATACTCTTTTCCATCATGCAGGAGTGCTAGACAAATTACATGCTCAAATATACTAGTTTAATTGAATGCTAACATTTATCTTTTAGACTGTGGCTGTGAATAAATCATTAAAACACTAAGACAGCATGAATTAGAAGAGATTATAGACCTAAATCTGTTTCTAATTCGCAGCCTGTTCTTGGTTGGTCTCTTAGCACTTGGTTCCCCAGTTTTTGTTTTTGTTTTATTTTCCTAAAAATTAAACTGTGAAATTTATGATTTCTAAGGTCTCCATCAGTGCTGTTCTTTCATATTCCGAATATTACAATAATAAAGTAATAACAAAACAGGAACAAGATAGGAGTTAGAAAAATGAATATATGTATATCATTACATAAATACTAAACATTGCATATATGTCATTATATATACTATATATTTGATACATGTATAATTATCACCATATTTACTGGTAAAATTACATAAGTGTCTAGGTTTTCTTAACCATAAAAGTTTTTCAGTATAACACCTTTTTATATATTGCTCATCTGTCAGAAATTTCACTGATGTTTTTAAATGAGATCAGAACTGTTACTATGCTGGAAGTCCTCGTTCAACCAAGAAGTCAATTGACAATTGCATGTTTTGCTCTTCATTCCTTTCACTGATAATTACCTCAGAATCCCAAGATATGCCAAATTTCACAACACTAACAAGTTGTGCCCATAATTAACAAATTCTTTAAAGATAGCTCCTTCTTTTCTTCCTTGAATATATTTATTTAGACCCTATCTTTTCAAAAGAATGTGAGGCAAGTAATGAAAATATACAAACTGCAAAAGTTAAAATAAAATGAACTTATTGCAAATGAGTTATCAGAGTTTTGCTGATGTTATTACACAGGCTTTCCACATCTTTCATGGCCATTCAATTTTTTCATCATGAAATCTGGTAGAAACAATGAAAATAATATCCAGCACTAACTGTGTATTCAACCTTACGAATGTAAGGCACTTGGTGAAGGACTTGACATGCCTTATCATATGTACTCCTCATTGCATTTGTAGTAATTATATAATATTATTATCCACATTTTTCTGATGAAAAAAGTGAGTTAGAGAGATTATGAAATTAATCTATGATCCAGAAACTGTTAGTGTCATAATTTAAGCCCAGATCTATTTGATGTCAAAACATATGCTTTGACTCTCTGCATATATTACTCCTCCTCAAAAGTTAGCTCTTATAGACAATGACATATTTGTTGGACACCTTTCTACTTTTACCAGTACATTAAGCAAACAATAGGAAGAGAAAAGTCTAACTCAGAGCACATGACCTCCAGAATTTACCATACTGGTAAGTATGACAAATTAAAGGAACATTTATGCTTGTATTTGTAGTAATTGCTATAACAAAAAAGATTGTGCAAATGCACAGAAGGGAGGTCAATTTCGATAGTTTCCCATCAACAGAATGTAGTATTTAGCAAAGAAGCTTGTAATTACCCGGGGCATGATCATATCCCAGGAAAATTTCACATTTCATTGATGCAACTATGACACGTCTTTTCCATCATCCTGTCTTAGTTACATTTTTCTTCTCTCATCTTAGGATATGGCACAGCAGCATTCTTCAAAAAAAGATGGAATACCCAATCTAACAGCTACATCATTATCCAAAAAAATGCAAAAAGGTATATCTGTATGTCATTTTGCAATTATTCATGGTTATAGAAAATGTACATGTTGTCATTCATACTCAGTTTAGAAAATTAAAGTTTAGAAAATAGAAGCTACTTGGTTAAAATCACCCAGCTAAAAAGTGGCAGAGGCAGGACAGTAAACTGCATGATTTGATCTCATTCCTGATAGTTTTACTCCACCATAAATTGTCTTTTTATGAATATAATCAAACCTCACTGTTATTGTTAGTAATTTCTCACTTTCTTTAAGGCAGTTTCTTCATCTGAAGAATGGAGACAAAACACTCACCTGTAGGATTACATGAGGTAGATTAATTTATGTATCTCAATTTAGACATGCACTTAATCTAAATCAGCAATTCTGTGAGTGTGAACCCCTTGTAAATAAGATCTATTGAAGTTGTTATTTTTAGTTTAGGTGTAGCCCAATCGAATGAGAGTGGGCCTTACTCAGGATTAATGAAGTCCTTTATAGGCAGAAAAAGATTCATAAATAGAGAATGCCACAGGTAGGAGCCCAAAGATGGAAGTCAACAGAACCAGGAAGTAAAAGGAGAGGAGACAGGAGACAAGGATACAAGTCAAGGAACCCAAGGATCGCCAACAGCCAGAACTAGAATGTTACAAATTTTGAGGAGAAGGTACGACCTTGCTGATGGCTTGATTTTGTACTTCTCTCCACCTCAAAACTGTGAGACAATAATTTCCCGTTGTTTAAGCCAAACCATCATGTAGTATTTGTGACAGCAGCTCAGGAAAACCTAAGGCAATGAGGATTAAATGAAATAATGTACATTATACACTTAGCAGCTTGCCTGACAAAGATTGAAATAGTTTACAAAAACATAAGATCGTTCACCTTATTTTTTTTTTCATTTCTGTGTGATGTTAAGAAAGTTACTTAATTTTTATAACTTTGCAACTTTTTAAACTCAGTGAGGTAATGCACAAGTAATACTTTTTTAAAATTGATTAAACTGTTACATGTAATCCTAAGAAAAAATGCAATAAAAACCTTATTCTTGGGAAGCGGGTGTGGCTAAAGTGATTGGGCTCCTGTTTACCATATGGGAGGTCCAGGGTTCAATTCCTGGTGAAGACAAGCTGACCCATGCAGAGAGCTGTCCCAAGCAGAGAGCTGGCACCCACAGGAGTGGTGGCCTGCGCAGGAGTGCTGGTCCATGCAGGAGTGCCAGCCCCAGTGGAGACCTGGCAAGGTAAGATGATGCAACAAAAGGAGAGACAATGAGAGATGCAGCAGACTATGGAGCTGAGGTGGCACAGGAGATTGAGCACCTCTCTTTCACTCTGGAAGGTCCAGGGATCTGTTCCCAGTGCTGCCTAAAGAGAAGACAAGCAGACACAGAAGAACACACAGTAAATGGATACAGAGAGCAGACAGCAAGCACAAAAAGGAGGAGAAATGAATGAATAAATCTTTAAAAAACAAAACAAAACACCTTATTCTTTCTCACCGTTTGCCCTTTAAATAAGCTGTCAAATTTTTCTTCCCTTCCCAAGAGTGATTCCTTGAACAAACTACATAGACAATGTCTCAACAACTAAAGCTTTCTTTCTTCTGCTAATTCCTACCAGCCTCAGATTTGCGACCTATGGAGAAATGGGGTGATGTCATGAACCTCTTTAACTGCCCCCCATTAAAGTCTTCTTTTCCTCCACTGGCAGTCAGGTTAGAGAGAAATCACTTGATCTGTGTAGTTATCATTTACCTTCTGTGGTTTTTGTATGTTGCATGCCAAATGGCTGTCTCTTTTTCTTGTTGGCCATTTTTGGGATACCCTGTGGATAATAATATCTGCGTTTTCTTGGTCAGGGTGATGGTGCTCTCCCTTCTGCTG
This sequence comes from Tolypeutes matacus, assembly GCA_026826555.1. Lineage (NCBI taxonomy): Eukaryota > Metazoa > Chordata > Mammalia > Cingulata > Chlamyphoridae > Tolypeutes > Tolypeutes matacus. The sequence goes on along the minus strand of JAKSZT010054304.1, from coordinate 40,885,981 downwards.
GCTGATCAGTTATGAGTCCCATTAGTCTCTGCCTTGTAAATGTTCAATTCACACAGTTGAATTAACCAGGTGGCCCCTTTCAAGACTACTCATGCCTGGTTCTACCAATTAAGTCCATGGCAGGTCAACAGGAAATGTTTATCTTTGCCATACTATAGTCAGAAGTGCAGTTATTTTATTTTTGCTAGCCCAGGAGTCTCCACACAGCCAGCCTCTTACCTAGAGAGTTTTCAAGCGCTCAGGTCCTAACCTTTTTGTTACTCTAACTCCAGGAAGACCTATGTCAATCTCTCTGAATGGGGAGGAGGAAATAGAGAATTCTATTCACTTTTTCCTCTCTAAAGAGACCCTCCTTTCCATTCTCTCTCCTTATTCTTCATTCTCTTCTCATATACCCCTGAAGAAGGTGATGGCCTAACAGTGCAAAACTTTTGACTACCACCAAATTTTCATTGCCCATTCAGATAGATTAACGTGGTTTTGTTGTTGCTGTTGCTGTTTTTAAGGAATATATGGTAGTTATAGTGAGGGAAAGGTCTCTTGATGACTATTATTCTCAGCTTTTGAATCACAACCAAAACTTCAAGGCAGGAAATTTCCCTTTTAACATCCAGTTACCCATATTCCTAAAGCAGTAGAAGAATTTGGAGACATAATTATGATTCTAGTTTGATTTCTATATTATCTCTGTTCATTAAAGTTATTAACACAGAGGGTTTGGTGGCTATGGTGATTAATTTCACACGTCAACTTGACTAGGTAGGTCCAGTAGTTTGATCAAGCACAAGCCTGTGGGGATACTTCTTACACGTGATTTGCATTGAAAGTGAGTTGTTTGCATCTAAAATAAAAAAGGGAGATTGCCCTACCAAATGTGGCTAGTCTCTTTCTTGAAACAATTAGAGATCTTAAACACCAGAAATGAGGATTTCGGAGGTCAAAAGAATTTCTGCATGAACTTCAGTGTTGCATCTTACTGGAAATGATAGCCAGTCAGCAGCTTCTCCTAGGGAATTAGAACAATGGACTTCAAGATCGCCTTTATCAGAGTTTCCAGCTTGCAACCTGCCCTCTGGAATTTGGACTTGCCAGCCCCCACAGTCTTGTGAGCCAATTTTCTTATAATAAATCATATATATTTAAGGGTGTTTGTGTGTGTGTGTGTGTGACCTGTTGGCTCTGTTTCTCTGGAGAACCCTCACTAATACAGGGGTCTTATGTGACCCTAATTCTATATCTGGGGAGAGCAATTCAATGTTACCTACTATTTCTTCTGGCCACATACACTAACTGATACTTTTCAATCTTGATGTGAGCTACACAGAATATCTATTAGCGCTGAGCACTTCAAAAACATTCAACTTTTAATTACCAGTTTTAACTATGCAGATTAGTCCAAAAATTTCAGTCAGGAATTTTAGCTAGCTAGGTAAGTAATAATAGTTGCTTCAAATTAGGATAGATTCTAAGGGGTGTTTTAAATTAACCAATAGATTAGTAGTGTCATACATAAGAAAACTGTAATTATAGGGATGCAGATAGAAGAATAGAACAAAAAGGTACATTGAATTTTCCAATAAAGTTACACTCTATTAGTAAAAAAATTATATACACTGAAAGTGTTACAGTATCTAGTTCATATGCTTTACAATTTTGCTGTGACCAATCTTCACTTTAAAATACTATTTAGATATTGCATGTGATTTTACAAATAATTTACTTATATTAAGATGAAAAAAAATAGGTAAATTGGCACTAATACCTGAAAATATGGGTTTGAAAATAGACCCGATAACTTGAAATAAACACAGATCAATTTTTCTTTAATAACATACATAATTAGCCCAAAATAAGATATGTTGTAAATTCCTACAGTAATTAGCACACCTTATTGGATCTATGACTTGTGGTATAAAGAGTGCAGGTATTGAAGTTAAAATGTCCTAAAATTTGAAACTTGCTTCTCCTACTAGCTACATTTTCTATGATGCTAAATCTATATTTTCTTGATTAACCCAGCTTTTAATTTTTTTCCTCTTGAAAAAGCATGGCTCTTTGATAAAATAAGGAACTCCAGTACAACATTGAATAGAAAAGGTGAAAGCAGACATTCTTGCCTGGTCGTCAATATTTGGGGAAGACATTCAGTCTTTGATGTTAGTTGCAGATGGTTTTTAAATGTTTTTTTTATCAGATTGAGATATTTTTATTCTATTTAGAGTTTGCAAAAGAGTTTTTATCATGGGTCAATTGTGAATTTCATCAAATGTTTTTACTGTCTTCTGAGATGATATATGGTTGTTATTATTTATTTTTTTATGAGATGAATTAAATTATTTCATTTTCAAATATTAAACCAACCTTATATGCCTGGGATGAACCTCATATGCCATGTTGTATTATCTCATTTGTATTTCACTACATTGGTAATATTTCATCCATTATTGCATCCGTGTTCATGATGGATATTAGTGTAAAATTTTATTTTCTTGTAATATTTTTTCTGATTTTAGAATCAGGCTAAATGGGATGAGAAGAATTTCTATATCCTCACTTTTCTGAAAAAAAAAGTATAAGTTTATTATTCTTCCTTAAATACTTGATTAAATTCATCAATGAAACAATTTAGCCCTCAACTTTTCTTTACTGAAAAGTTTTTGGTAAGGAACTCAATCTCTTGAAAAGGTATAGGGTTATTAAAATTTTCTCTTCTTGTATCAATTTAGGAAAATTGTGGTTTACAAGGCATTTGTCTATTTTATCTATGTTGTTGAATTTATTGGCATAAAGCTGTTATTTTCTAATACTATTTAATGGATATATAACTTGTGATGTGCACACTTTCTTTCAGTTATTTATATTTTGATATTTCTGTTTTTTGTTTTCTTGTTCAGTCATTAGAAACAACTTTGGGATTTATAAAATTTCCCTAATATTTGATCCATCTCTCATTGTTTCTACTTTATCTTTTATTATTCCCTTCATTCTACTTATATTACACTTATTTTGCTCTGATTTTGCTAGCTTTTTTAAGTGGAGGTTTAGGTCATTGTTTTTAACCTTTTCTTCCTTTTTAAAAATATAACCATTTAAAAATAAAAATATCCCTCTAAGCACAGTTTTGCTGCAGCCCACACATTTTGATAGGGGGATTACTATAATTAAGCCTAAATTCAAAATGTATTCTTATATCTCTTGTGATTTCTTCTTTGACCCATGGTTTATGTAGAAGGCTATTTCAAGGATTTACCTGGATATATTATTGTTACAAATTCAAATTTATTCTATTGTGTTCAGGAAGTATACTTTGCAAAATTTTAATATTTCATAATTAATTGAGAAATTTTGTATACCCTAGCATATGGGCGTCTTTAGGGCCATTCCATGTGCCCTTGAAAAAAACAGCACAAATTTATTCTCTTACATTTCTGGAGGCCAGAAGTCTGTAATCAGTGTCACTGGGCTGAAACCAAGGTGTTGGCCAAGCCATACTTCCTCCAGAGGTTCTAGAGGAGAATCTATTGCTTGCCTCTTCCAGTTTTGGGTTGTTGCCAGTATTCCTTTGTTTGTGCCCACATCAAACCAATCTCGGTCTCCATGGTCACATCACTTTCTGCTCTTCTGTTTGAAATCTCCCCCTGCCTATCTCGAATAAGGACATTTGTGATTATATTTGAGGCTAACCCAGATTACCCAGGATAATCTCCCAATATCAAAATCTTTTACTTAATTACTTCTACATAGAAATTTTTTCCTTATAAAGTAATATTCACAGGTTCCAGGGATCTTTGGAGGCCATTATTCAGCCTGACACAAACCTCAGAGATAAAGTGATTACAGTTCATATCGGATTTTATAACTCCTACTTCTTGGAGCTCTTCTCCAGAACTAAATATCACCTATGCTTCAGGGTCTAATTCAGAGTAAAGAGTAATGAAAACACTCTTGTTCATCTTGGCCTATACTGATCTTTCTCTCCTGCTTGATGCAGCCCTAGAATTAAATTCCAACCATTTACTATTTTTTCAAAGTTAAGCAAGCTGCTGAATTTCCTCATCTGTAAAATAGGATAATGTAATCAACCTCACTAGATAGTTATAAGGTTTAAAAGACAATACATATATGGGACCAAAAGTTAAATCTAGAATATGATAGGTGCTCAACATATTTTAATATTTTTCCTTCTATTGATCAAATTGAATAGCTTATAAGAAAGCTAATTTCTAGAGAAAAATCTTTTTTCTCACAGTGATACCACACTGATGATATTAAAAAATATCATTGAGAACCAATTGATAGATATCTAAACATTGCCTCCACAAAACCAATAATTCATAATTTATAAATATTTATTGGAAATGCTACTTCAATTACACTATTTTTTCTGCTTTGTCTTTATCAGGGTACTGTTAAGAAAAAATATTCTTAGTTTTGATATTTCAAAGTACATAAGATATTACATAGTTTAATCAAATAACATCTTGCAAATCTTGATTGAGTCATTCATTTTGTAATATTGCTTTAAAAGGCATGAAAATATAATAATTCCCATTCCAGTTTTTTTGATATTTTGTCAAAACCAATATCCGTCATCAGTCTGTGGCAATATTTGATTTTTCATCATGATTTGGTCTTTCTATTTTCAAGAATACATTTATTTTATCATCACAACACATTGCCAGAAACATCATAAGAAATATTGCTGCATACTCACTGACCTAGTACTTCTTTTAGGATATTTAATTACTCCATAGCAAGTTCTGGGTTTTAACACAAAGTAGAGTTAGTAATATTTTATGCAATATTTATTGAGGTATATTTATTTACATAAAAGTGCAAAAATCTCACATGTATTGCTGGATGACTTTTCAGAAACTGAACACATATATGCAACCATCACCTGAACTAACAAACAGGGCATTACCAGGATCATCACATTTGTCCCTTCCCACTTACTCCCTCCAAGGATTATATCTATTGACTTCTAAAACCATAGATTAGTTTTACCTGTCTTTGAACCTATATTAATGAAATTACAGTGTTTTTATTTTGTTTGTGTATGACTTCATTTGCTTAACATTATGCTTAGGAGATTAATAACTATTTTTGCACGTAATTAAAATTAATTTATTCTTATCAATATACAGGACTTCACTAGAATAATGAACATTCTTGTATAGGAATCTTGATATGTGAAAGCATTTCTGTTCGGCAAATCCCTAGGAATATGGTGGGTCATAAGGTATGCATCTATTCAACTTTAGAGGCACTGCCAAATTGATTTCCTAAGAGGATGTACCACTCTGTATTCCATGCCAGCAATGGATAAAATAACCAGTTGCTATACATCCTCACAAACACTCACATTGTCTGTGTCTTTTCATTTTAACAATTCTGCTAAAAGTAGGGAGTAGAGAGATAACACTTTGTGGTTTTAACTTGTATTTTATTGTTGAATAACAAATATGAGCACCTTTTCCTATATTCATTGGCTAATTGAATACGGTTTCATGTGGATTTCTTGTTAAGTGTTTTGCTCATTTTTCCATTAAGTTTTCCATATTTTGCTTGTTGAGTTGTAAATATTCTTTACATAATCTAGATATGATTTTTATGGAATAAATGTACTTTGAATTATCTTCTTTTTTATTCTCTTGTGCCCATTGAACAGAAATGATCAATTTATCTTTTTTATTATAAATCTATTTGTCTTTTGTAACAAAACTTAGACTACTCTAAATTCATGAAGATGGTTGCCAATGTTTTCATTTAAAGCTTTATTGTTTTACCTCTCATATTTAGATTGCAGTTAATTTTAATAAATTTTCATGACTTGGGTGAGTAGAGGTTAAGATATTTTTTAACCCTAAATGGATGCCAATTGATACAGCACTGTTTATTGAAAAGATCATACATTCTTCACTATACTGTCCTGTCACTTTTGTGATAAATTTTGTTAGTATATATGTATGGGTAAAGATTTTCAAAAACTACATCTTAGTGAATATCTCAACCATAAACAAAATTAAAGAGAATAGTATAATAAACCAGTACTACCCATCATCCAGCTTCAACACTTATCAACTCATGACCAATCATTTTTCTTATACACCAGCAGTCACTTCTTCCCCTAAACCCCATATGGTATATCATTTTATCCATCAGTTTTTCAGTATGTCTTTCTAAACTATAGGGTCTCTCATTTGTTAATATGTTACATTATTATTATCATATCTAAAAATTAACAATCCTTTAATTTTATCAAATGTCTATTAAGTGTTCAATTTCCTTGATTGTCTCATAAATTTTTAAGGAGGTTTTTGTTCAAATTTGATATTAAACAAGATTTATACATTGTAATTAGTTGAGATGTCTCTTTTGTCTTTTCTAATTTGTAGATTTTGCTTCCCTCTCTTGTCAGTATGTGTACATTTTCCTTTAATGTATTTGCTGAAGAAACTGGTTCATTAGTCCTGTAAGGTGTCCCACTTTCTGCATTTTGTTATTTTGAGCAATGACTCTTTCCTTTTGTAGCCCAGACATTTTTAAATTTTCTGATTTCTAGGTAACAAAGCAAAGCAACAGTTACCTCCATAACACCAAAATAAAGAGTGTCATTTGGAATTTGTGCCAAAAATGCCTATTATTTATGTATCAAAGTATATAGGTTTATAAATATTTTTTCCAATTACAAATATCTTTAATGGATTTCTATACACCAGAGTTTCTGAACTGTGGTGTTATTGAAGTTCTGGGCTGGATGATTCTTTGTTGTGGGGACTAAATCTCTATAGGACATCCTTGGCTTTTTGCACTGTATGCCAGTAGCAACTCCCCAGTTGTGAATATAGAAAACACTCATTCATTTGATGCTGTCATTTAGTATTATCTTTTTATTTCTACTCTTCTTTTTTTCTCAATTTAGCTTGCTATAAGTTCCTTAAGAAAAACAGGGTAGAAGACTTCATTTACAAATTAAGGTTAGTAATATCTTTCTGCCATATAAGGACCAAAGGACATAATCCACAAAAAATTATCTGATCACTTTGTAAAGTCCTAGTACAAATGTTAGGCATTTGTATCATTTATGTCTTTTATCTACTGGTATTTTTATTTATTATTTAATATAAAAATATATTTTTATATCTTTTATTTATTGGTATTGTCTCACCATCCAACAGTGTCTTGCTCAGTACCTTGCTACTGACTATATTGCAAACAAGGCATTTTTGTGTAGCCTTCAATGTTTTTCATTAATTCTTCTTTCCCTCCTCCCTTAAATTAATCAGTTTTCCTCTTGACTTAATTCCCACAGTTTCAAGTTACTGCTTTCCCAACATTATCTCTCAGCTTCACACACACTACTATTTCTATATTTACCAAATTCAGCCTCCCCATTTCTATTCTGTTTATCTGCTCTCCTACCTCCCTCCCCAAATACACTCCCACCCCATCTTTAATAAATTATGCCTTCCCTTTCATTCTATCCTGATAAAATTTCCTCTCATAATACGTAAAAATCTGATATTTTATCCTCTATATCCCCTAAGCTTTTACAATCATATTCTACCAAATTACTTTTGTAAAAATTGTTGTAAAAACACAGGAAATTAATAATAAATAATAATAATAATAAATGAGAATAAGGTGCAGGTCCTTCCCCCAAGGATCTAACAATTTAGTGGGAGAGATAGTGGATAAAGTAGTTTCTGTGTCATGAAGTCAAGTTATAATGATACCTCTACAAAGTATTATGAGACTCAAAGATGAAGCATAAATCTCTGCTTTGGGGGAGGAAGGTGACATCTTAGATGTAGTGCCTTCACTCTGCCTTAAAGGGTGTTACCTGGGGAAGAAGGTCGTCATTCTTTCCTGGTCGGAAGAGTATTCCTTACGATTAGGTACATCAAGTCTGTGGAGTTTAGTGCCTGGAATGTTTTTCATTCCATATATGCTAATTTGGGGCTGTTTTGAAAAGTCCTAACTTATATGCTCCATCTCATACCAGACTAATCCATTCACTGTGTTCTGACCAAGCATGGCACTGATGATATGTCTAGAGTTCTATAAGTCACCATGTCACACATCCCCTTTCCAATTCTCTCTACAAAGAGCAAAACGCAGTCTGCCTCTGCTGACCCTAAATAATCAGCATGACATCTTGGGCATTTGAATTAAATTACAAAAAAAAGATACTAAGTGGAATTCTCCTTCATAATGGGCAATTTTTAATGGAAAGGACTCAGTTTAATGAAAGATTTGGGGGTCAGTAGAAGAGAAAAAATTCTTGACTGCCTCTGTTTATTTGTTTTTCCTTCTCTTTCTTTTTCCTTCTTCCCTCCCTCCCTTCCTTCTTTCTTTCCTCCCTCCCTCCCTCCCTCCCTCCCTCCCTCCCTCCCTCCCTTCCTTCCCTCCTTCTCCTTTTTGCTTCATGAATCAGAGATCCCATCTAGATGTCAACTGAAATCCACCTGGCTGGATTTTCAGTATTGCGGATCACGGTGTAAGAGGAAGTCCTGATAAAACATACTAGAGTCTGTTTGATGGGTCTGAGAATGCCTTGAAGGCTTCTAATTTCTTTCAGTGCTTTTATAATAAACAGTAGACAGACTTTTATCTGTAAGTTGCTGCATAGTGAAGTCACTTCAAAGGGAGGTGCGGTTCATTTTCATCAATTGCACTTCCTGTGTAGTCGGTGGTGTTGGAATGCCTGTTACCTCCACTGAGACTCGTGCTCTGTAGGTTCTGAGCAGCTTAACTTCTCAGGGCTTTCACTGGCACTCTTATTGCTGACGTGAACAATTATATACTGTTAGCTTGTTTAAGAAATATGTATGTATTAGTCAGCCAAAGGGGCGCTAATGCAATATACCAGAGATTGGTTGGTCTTTATAAAGGGTATTTATTTGGGATAGAAGTCCACAGTTACCAGGCCATAAAGCATAAGTTTCTTCCCTCACCAAAGTCCGTTGGCACATGTTGGAGCAAGACAGCTGCCGATGTTTACCACGGTTCAGGCTTCTTGGGTTCCTCTCTTCCCAGGGCTGAGTTTCTCTCGGGGCTCAGTGCCTCTGTTTCCTCCAAAGGTCAGCTGTAGACTATGAGACTCTCTAGGCTTTGCTTATCTCCTCAAGACCAGCTGTAAACTCTCAGCGAACGGCTTGTCTCTATCTCTGGGCCTTCTCTCCAACATCAAAACTGCAACATCAAAACTGCTCCTTCTGTCCTTTGCCTTGCCTTTTATATTCGATTCCACCACCCACCAAGGGGTGGGGCTCAACGCCCTACTGACTGGCCCAGTCAACGCCCTAATCATAACTTAATCATACCCAGATTAACAGATCAGTTTACAAGCATGTTCCAGTTATATTTTTGGAATTCATAATTACATCAAATTGCCAAATGGCTACAATGTATCACTGGATTAATTATTTACATGTTTAAAGGCAGAGTAAGACTTCTACTTTTATCAAGTTACCAAAGCAGCACATACACCTTAGCTGTGCTTCTTTGTAGGGGTCCACTCACTATAAGGTGAAGTTATTCTTTCTTTCAATTGGTTGTGATAAATGAATCATGCAGTATAATGTCACCAGAATGATATTTCCCACAGTGTATGCATTTTTTTCTTGTTGTCATCCTCCCTTGTTCCCACTTCTCCCCCTTCATCTTGGCATTAAGGTATATTGACTAATCTCTCTCTAATTTAGTGATAAGATTAATTGGCTGTCTGAGAGTCATGGTCCCCACTCACAGATTTTTTTACTTATTATCATGTGACTTGAAAATACACCACTGATTAAACCTACTCACACATAATAATTCCTTACAGGATACTCACAATATAATGTCAAATATTTGATATTTGATAAAATACCAAAAGATCATTTTATATCCTTTCATTAGCTTATTGAGAGCCAAAAGTTATTGAAAGAGGAAATACTCAGTCTTGCTGAAGATTTATCTGTAGATAAATATTTTCTTAAGTCAGATGATTGCATTCTGTTATCCATGACAAATTCTGAGTGAGTTGAAACTCTAGACTCATTCTGTGTGTTATTTGACAGCCCTTGTTAATGATATGACAGGCATCTATTATACATTAAATGCTTAGCTTGAAAAATTCTGAATCAACATCAGGGAGTTACTGGTAAGCAGAGTCAGGAATAGACTCTTTGTTAGGGCTTGAAGGAGAGACCATCACCGTCTACCCTACCTTCCTCTCCCAGCAGGTCTAATCACATAGTCTAAATACCTGGCCAGAGTCTAAAAACACGACCTGGTAGAAGCAGTTCAGTGTGGGGTCTGTGGCCATAGGACAGATGGCAAAGCTTCCAGTTGCATCAGCAACCTCTTTGCTTCCCAGGAAAAGCTTTGCATTTCTTCTAAAACAGCATACCATCCTCCTTCTGGGGCAGAGGCTGCAGGACTCACTGTTGGAAATCACTTTTCCTAGTTGTCACAGGAAACTATAAAAGGTAGGAAAGGTAGACTTGTTACCCTTCTGTGCATATAATTAGCACCCCACAAGAATGAAAGTTTAAAAGTTTAGCAGGAATTAAAAATATCCTAAGTTCCTTTTCAACTACACTTTTTTTTTCTATGTACGAAGTGGAAATTAAATGTTGAATTGATTTACCACAAAAATGTCTTAAGCCTTAACAAATTAATAGAGTCTACTAATTTTATTTCTAAAATGATTGTTAGCTAAAATATATGCTGAATACTCTTAAAATTTTTTGCTCTTCTATTTGTTTCATGTAGCTACTAATTCAAAAGAATTTAATATGAATTTATTTAGTCAAAATTTAGACATAATGCTTGAAACAGTGTCCAGGTCAGAAGACATAGTCCAGACACATGCCATCACTTAGAAAACCAAAGCCAAAATTATCTTGAAAATTACAAATTTGGTGGGTTATTTTTAGTGTCAGCCAAGAGGAAAACCCAGGGTTTGTACCATAACAGCAGTGCTTAGATTTCATGAGTTTGGAATGTAGTCATCAATCCAGCTGAAAATAGGCAACAAAATCAATGTGTGTCAGAACAGAGACAGTACTGCAGTGGGTGTGTGTGGACAAAAGACTAATTCTTAGTATTGTTGGAAATGGTGACTGCCACATCACAAACTGCTACTGTTTAAACTTCTCAGAAGCTGCATATAAAATAAAATAAATAAAACACTCATCCAGCAGAAAGCTTGCCTAATATATTCCACTTCAATTTCAGTGGCATCCCATCATTTAACCAATATAAATAGGTTTCATGCTTTGCAAGAATCCATATTTTTAGGTTCAATCTTTAAAACCCAGCATCCTTTAACTAATGGGATAAGATGGTGTCTCTTAAAAAGGAAAAAATAAAACACTTATGCTTCTATGCCTCCCCAAAAGAGAGATGTGGCAATTCTGTTACTAAACATATGAACATAGGACATGGGTTTGTTTCTTTCCTATGAAAGCAAAAGCCAAGGCAGCTGAAAAAACTCTGATTTGCTGATGAAAACTTTTGCTCTATTGTGGAATTAAGAAGAGGTCGCACTTTCTCCCCAAACAGATATAATCAGTGCCTTAGTAACTGGAGAATCGTTGCTGGGGTGGGAGCAAGTGAGTTGACAATGAGCAGATCATACAGCACTTTAGGCCAAGTATAAACAGTGGAGACTGTGAACACACCTTTGACCACAATGGCACATATATGCTGGACACCCCCTCACCCCCACTCCCTGTGAGAAGCAGGAAGGTCAGTGCCATCCAGCTTACTGCAGGCCTTTTGAAGCAGACAGGGAAGAGGCTGTGGCCACCGAGCCTATTTCGAATACACCAGGTCCCTGGAAGTCCTAGTTATTGGGGTAACACAGTAAGATCACTGACATAGAGAGAAATATGAGCAATATAAAACAGGATCTCTGAGTGCAAACTTGTTGATTTGATTCTGTTCTGAACTGATGAAAAATTGAAATGCATACTATGTATAGCAAAAAAAGAATATCTTAATCAGGCAAAAAATAAAAGAAAGGGAGAAAAGAATAAATGAAGAAAAATATTGCTTGCCTTGCCAGATGTGCATTCAGGTCTCTCCTGGGTGCTTTCCATTATGTTATCTAATTTAACCCCTTAATCTTCATCAAATCTTAGAGTATAGCCATTGCTAAGCTTTTTTTTTTTTTTTTTTTTTTTAACAAAAAAAGTCTCAGAAAGGTTAAATAACTTGTTTCAAGTCACGGACATATAGAGCTATTTGAGAAATATAAAACAGAAGTATAAGAAATGAAAGGGAAAACCTGGGTTATATTCTAGAAGAAGAAATGATGTTAAAACTATTAAGAAGATTGTGAAAGATACCTCAAAATGTGGAGTGAGAAAGAGTGGTGAAATGTATTTACAAACAGCGTTTCACTTGAAATTCAAAATTAGGAGGCAGAATGTTGAGAAGAAATGAAATTTTCAGCTATGATGCCCTGGAGGACACACTTAGTGGCTTGTGTAATTCTTGAAAGAGTCCCCATCTCCAAGTGGCATAGATGGTATCCTGTAAAATATGAAGAGTCAGATAGTTACACAATTGTGTTCAGGTATTTTTTCGGCAAAGATCATTTTATTCAACCCATTTACTGATTTTAATACTATGCTTGTCTTAGTTGGCTTCCTGTCCATAAGTCTCATTGCTAGTGAAAACCTTCTGCCTGGAGTATGCAGGTAGAAATGTAAGACATTATAAAGGATTAATCTGTCATGCTTGGTACAGAGCCTACTCTAGCTCTCTCTCATGTGTTAGTTTTTGGTTTAGTTTTATTTATCTTATTGTTCCAATAATCTGCTACATTTATTAACTTAAGGAATTGTTATTCAGAACTCCTTTCTTGTTTTCTGCCCTTGAGTTTTTCCTTGGTCATTAACTGCAAGGCCCCTCTTAAACCTAGTCTTTTCTGAGGATTTTGCTTTATCCTGAATGTTCTGCCAGCCTGCCTCCTCTCTCATGACTGGGGCCTGCAGCAATTTATGTTTTAATTGATTTCATAACCAAAGCCTGGGTTTATAATCCTGAGTAACATGCAATGAGTAACATCCAGAGACAGGAGACTCAGAATTCACAAGTATGTGGAATTCAGGGAAAGGGCTAGGGAATCCTCCAAAAGCTGCTCCAATATTGGCTCCAGAGTCATGAGGTTAGCCCAAATGGTCTTGAGTTACTGAGCCTTGTCCATTAAGCCAAGCAAGACACTCATGTTCTACTCCTTTTCCAGTGATCAGACTTACTCATCCCCTTCCTCACGACCAGAAAGTACGCAGAAATAAGTTGAAAATGTTGGGCTCATTATTGCAGGAAAAGTAGTGCTAAAACGCTACAAACTCTAACTGTGGTATAGTAGTCCAACGGCAAGTTTGCTTGAAATCTTGCACATTTAGCAAGAATGCTTCATTATTATTATCAGATATCACTTGTTTGTAGTAGAAATTGGAAAATTTAGTCCTGAGTTTTGTTGAGTAAAGTTTGGTGAGACAAGAAGTCTAATTACTTGGAAACATTTTAAAAATAGTTTGGAAATGGATATGAAATTGTTAGGTATGTCTTTCTGACTCTTTTCTGGTTATTCTTCCTACTAATTTGATGCCTCTAATGGGCATGAGTTTCTATTACAGAAATGTGGCCAGTGAGAGGGCTATGAGTTATGTCTGCCTTTTACCTCTCAGATTGTGGAATTGTGAAGCTCAGGTTATAAAAGAAAGTTTCATTTATGTAGCAGTTCCTTTTTCATAATAAAGTTACTTCTTACAACCTGCAAACAAAATATGAATGGAAGCCTAAAAAAAAAAGAAGCTCAAGCCCTGAAACAATTTTTCATTTTCAAAGAATTTTGTAAGGCTGGAGAAATGACAATAAAAATGAGACAGCCAAAATCTTTCTCTGGTCTGAAAATTCATTTTACTGTTATCAAGTTCATCCCTTACTTCCTAGTTAAGCTATTTCATTTGTACATATCTTATTTTCAGCTAGTTTGGGACTTTTAAAAATTCTTTGAAGGCTGTAGAGTGTGTTGTACCTAAGTACTTTTTAAAATTCCTAATGCTCTTAAAGAACTCTGAACATTAATTGAAGATTGATAAGTATTAATTACCTTTTTAACCATTATCTATATAAAAAGGGAATATTATGTTCTAGTTCAGTGTGATGTATAAAGTATAAACTAAAGTAGGAGCTTGTATCAAAAGTCAGATTACCAAAAGGCTGTGTCAAAAATCAGATTATAAAACTTGCAGCCTATGGAAGAAAATGTTAATAGGATAATTTTTAGAATTCACAGAAAATTTCTAGCTTCATGATGAAAGTACTATGGGTTGTTAATCTATACAAGCCTAAAATGATGAAAAACATCTTATTCCAGGAGATATCCCAGGAAAATACCTACTGAGAATAAGTGCAAAGTGACTACATTTAAAAAGAAGGTAAAAGAATGTGCTAGTTGGAGGAAAACAAAAACCACTTTTACTTATGGATGACTTGAGTTCATTTACTTTTCACATATTTGTTTTAATATCAGTCTGAGAGCAAGAAGGTAAACAGTGTGCAAAGAGTTGATTTGGTGAGCAACAGACTATTTCAGTGACTTCAGAGACCACCACATATTTAGAGATGGAGATGATAAAGGGATAGGAAGGAAAATTTGGCTGCATTCAAAATGAACCAGTCACAGAGGCTGTATACGGTTGTGAGAGATCAGTTCCAAGCCGTAGGTGGAAGAAAACCACCCACATTGGTTGTATTGACAAGTTCAGAATCACTTAACATTTACTATCCTTTACATGCAGAGGAAGAATTCAAAGCTAAAAATTTTGAAGGAGAGAAAATAATTAATGTTATCAATGGGCATGAGGAGAATGGTTTTTTTTGCCACTATATAATGAATGGCTTAGTCAATGGAAGAAATTTTCTTTAATTAAACATCTATTTACCTTATCAGACACTGAAGTTTTATTTAAATCTTCATGATATAGTGACCCAGGTTAAGGCTAGAAAGTTGCATAGGTAGGATACCTTAATTTATTTAGATTAAGTGAATGGAAAGTGATGTGAGAGCAGTTATTTTGAATTTTTAGAGAAACTTTACCTAATTTGCATAACATGGTGAAATGCAGCATTTTAACCATAAACTGAATATTCAAAGCAAGAAGGCAATTGATTTGAAAACAGATGAACATACAGTAATTATTTGCTTTCAGATTTCTGCATACTAATAGAAAAAATGTATGACTACTTTTAAAGAAATAATAAAGATGCCTTTGAATGTACAAAAGATTGAAACGAAGCCAAAATAGTCCTCAAATATTGAAAAAAAAATGGATGGGAATATAACAGCTAAATGCTAATGAAAATCTTGTTTACATGAAGACAATGTGTTTGGATTTTGCTGGTTTGGCAAATGAAGAAGGCAAAATGGGGACACATTCATTTCTAGGCTAACTAATCCACATAATTATACTCTGAAAAAACACAGTGGTCAACAGTTCCCATATTCAAAATGCAAGGTTAGATCACTGGGAATACATATTTAAGAAATAAAATTAGTTGCACTCAATATTACTAGCTGAAAATCAAGTAAATAAAGCTTGAATTAGCTTTTTACATTTAAAATGAACAAAATTATGTGTGGAGTTTGGGATGAAAGTGAATAAGGAATAACTTAATGTACATTGAAATTGGATGAACAGGGGTATATTTCGAAAGGGGGGAGACTTAAGTTGAAACTTAAATGAGGAGTGAAACTTTACTTCATTTTATTCACAAATACTAGAAAGAAAGAAAAAAAAACCAAAACGCTATTCTATTTGCATAAGAAAATGAGGGATACCTAATGCTCAATGTTCCTAGGTATAGTTTTAGGTAAGAATTTAATCTTTCACAAACACTATATGGTTCTTATTTGTGGCTTTAGAAAAGCATGGAGCTAAAATGTTGATCTGCATTTTTTGTTGTTGTTGGTGGTGGTGTTTTTGTTTTTATTTGATCTGCTTTGATGAATGATATACTCTTAGCTATGTATTTCCCACAAATTTTTATATGTTCATCTTTATTAAATTCAAAGTATTTTCTGAATTCTCATATTTCTTTTTGACCTAGGTGATACTTAGAAATATGTAATGGACTATTTTGGTTATTTATGTGACATGTACTTAAAAGAATCTGTATTCTGCTTTTGTTGGATGGAGTGTTCAATAAATGACAATTATGTCCTGCTGGTGGTAGTGTTATATATGTTATGTATCTTTATTGGCATTTTTTTCCTACTTTCTATATCAATTACTCAGAAAAGAGTGCTGAAGTCTACAACTATATTTGTAGATTTATTTCTCTGTTCAGTTTAACCATTTTTTGCTTTATAATTTTTAAGTTGTTACATACACATTTACTGTTATGTCTGCTGGATGAACTGATATTTTTATCATGTATGTAACTATTTGTCACTGATAATACAATTTGCTCTGAAATCTATGCTGTGAAATAATGAAATAACAACTTTAGTTTTATGTTCACTACTGTTAGCATTGCATATCTTTTTTTCCACCCTTTTTCTTTTTACCTATATATAGCTTTTTATTTAAAGTGGATTTCTTTTAAATCTGATATATTTGCTTTTATGAAAAAATCCAGTTTTACAAAATCTGCCTGTTAATAGGAATATTTTGACCATTTACATCTAATGTAATTATTGACATATTTGGGTTTATATCTCTTAACTCATTGTTTTCTATTTGTCCTTTTTTCTTCTTCTTTTTTTTCCTTCATTTTAAGATTCGATTTTATCTCCCCTACTGGTATTTTAGTTTTATATTTTTGTTTAATTTTTAGTGGCTGTTCTAGGATTTACACTATACATCTTTAACTTATCATAGTCTATGTTCAAATAAAATTACCCCACTTTTGCGTAAGAAGTTTATAACTGTTTGCTTCTATTTCTTCTGTCCCATACTCGGTTCTAGTTTTGTCATACATTTTACTTCTACCTATGTTATAAATCCCTCAATACATTGTTACTGATTTTGCATTAAATAGTAAATTATCATTTCAAGAAAATAAAAATATGAGAAGGAAACCTCTTTTATAGCTATCTACATTTTTATCATTTCCATTGTTCTTGATTCCATTGTGGAAATTCACATTTACAATTGTAATCGTATTCTTTCTATTTAAAGAACTTCATTTAACACTTTTTGCATTTCTAGTCATCTGTCAATGAATTCTCTCCAGTTCTGTTTTGTTTTTGTTCTTGTTTTTTGTTTTTGCATGGAATGTCTTTATTTGGCCATCAAATAGTCTGTTAGTCTGGGACTGTTTCAATTTCTTAGAGAACCTGCATTTTTGCCATGTCCTTGCCTCCAACTTCAACCTAGCAATATTGTTGGAATCCTTCTCTTGCTTTGAATCTCTGACTCCCTCTCTGTACCCAGCTCTCTGCTATTAAATAGCTTATGTGATTAGGTCAGGCCTCATGGACAATCTCCTTATCTCAAAGTCAGCTATTTAGGACCTTAATTTCATTGGCAATCCCTTCACAGCAGTACCTAGATTAGTGTTTCTTTGAGTAACTGGGAAAGGGTGTGTGTTTACCAAAGGCTAGCAATCTTGAGGGATTGGCATAATAGCATTCTGCTTAAAAACAGTGCAAAAGGAACTGACCTAGGAAAAAATGAAGAAAGAGAAATGAGGGATATTTTATTGTATTGAAAATGATGAAATATTGGAGGTATTTTCCATAGGGAAAGTGAAGACATTAAAACAACATGGGAAGGGGGAGTGGGTATAGCTCAGTGATTGAGTGCCTGCCTCTCATGTATGAGATCTCTGGTTCAATCCCCAGCACCTCCTCAAAAAACAAACAAACAAACAAAAATAAACAAGTAAGAACACATGGAAAAATTATCAACTGAGTATGAGAAATGCAAGAGTGACACTGATACTTTGTGGAGTACAGAATAAAAGAGGTGCTCAACATAAGTTAGTAGAGGAGCCCAGACTTCTCTGAAGATCCTTTGGAATCTGACAAGGATTTTTCTGTGGAAGGTAGAAATTTACAATAGAGAAAATTCGAGCAGATAAGGAATACTTGGCTATTAGAGAAACAATAATGAAGTGGCTGAACATGCAGTTTAGCATGCTAAGGGGGTCAAGAGAAGGCAGCAAATCTCTGACAGGGAATAGGAAAGTACTATATGATAACTTTCATGTGTCAACTTGGCTAGGTTATACTGTTGAGTTGTTTTGTAAAGTAAGCACTGACTATGAAATACAGTGAGAGTATTTCATAGATGGATTAGCGCTATAATCTGTTGACTACATTCATGGCTGATTGCATCTATAATCAATGAAGGAGAATGCCCTCAGCAATGTGTAGAGTCTCACCATCCAATCAGTTGGAGGACTTATAAGGCATTATTGAGGATTTCAGAAATCAGAAAGAGTTTCTGCCTCAATTTCAGTCAGCCAGCTTCCCCAGGAGAATTATGACTTTAGTATCACTTTTACTGGAGTTTCCAGCTGGCAGCCTGGCTTATGGATTTTGGGTATGATGGCCCCCGTGGTAATACAAGTCAATGAGTTAAAATAAATATTCTACTGTAAATATAAATTAGTCTGCTTTAAATATTCTCCTTCTCTGGAGAACCCTGACTAATACTAAGATAAAACAGGAACTTCAGATATTTAAAGGTAATAAAAGATAAAATGTTAGAAGGCTGATCTTGAACTTAGATCTAGAATCAAAATATTAAAAATAAATTTCTTCCCATCCAATGACCAAATGTAAGATCATAAATACAATAAAATTTGACTAGAGTATAAATGAAGGACATTTAAAGTTACATGATTGGGAAGTTCTGAAGCCAGAGTAACATCTTTGAAATTTTTTGTTTTAATTTTTATCAAAGTTATGTATGCACACACAAAGCTAGAAAAGTCAAGTAGTTCTTCTAGGGTTATAACAAAATGAATACCAATTCCTCATGATCTCTCTATCCAGTTTACCCCTCTTTAGCAGCAACTACTTTAAACCCTTTTAGCTGATTCCTTTGGTATGTACTTCCATACTTTAACAGCAGGATTAATTCTTGAATTTTTGTTACACATTAGGTATGCATTATATATTTATTTTCCACTATAGAGAAGATGAGTTTTCAGTCTCTTTTATTATCACACCCCAATTTCCACCACAAATATACAAATATACAAACTCCTTCATATACGCTCAGACTCATGATCTTCTCTATCTTCTCCATATAATGTCATCATTTTATTTAGATCAGTACTTACCTAATTATGACTATGTAGATGCTATTCAGAGCTCAGCCATATTGTATATTAAGACTATTTTTCCTTTCTTAATCAAAAATTTTTTTTGCCCTCTCGAGTTAATAATTATCTTACTTTTGGATGCTCATTTTTTCCTATACTTAACATTAGTTCAAATCCAAACTCTCCACTAATTGTCTAAATCTTCTCTTAGTATACATGAAATTAACCAGTAAAATTTCCTTTTAAAGGTTTCTGACTTGCCCCATTCTGGACTGATTTCCTTCATACCTGGTATATAGCTGTCTGCCTGGAATTTTTCCTTTACCACCTGTATTAGGGTTCTCTAGGGAAACAGAACTGACAGGAGATATCTGCAACTGGTATGAAATTTTATAAAATTTTCTCATGTGACCATGGGGGTGCACAAATCTAAATTCGGTAGGACAGGCTGCAAGCCAGGGACTTCAGTGAAGGTGCTCATTGAGTTCCCCAGAAGATGTTGGCTATCTGAAGTAGAGATTGGATTTCTCTCTCTGAATGCTGAAATCACTTCTCCTTTTAAGGCCTTCAGTCACTCATTGCTGACAGCAATCTCCTTGGTTGATTGTAGATGTAACCAGCCATCTATGCACTGATGATTGAAGTCTATGAAATGCCCTTGTATTACAATTAGCCCAGGGCTTCCTTGACCAAAGAACTGGGCACCACTACCTGGCCGAGTTGACACATTAGCCTAACCATCACACCATCACCCTGAGAAGTTCCTTTATTTTTCCTCTGTGTGGTATCATTCATTTCTTATATCCTACACCTCCATCTCTGTTGGTGTATCCACTGTTTTAAGGAAGTACATTAATAGTGCCTTCCTGAGAAAGTGTATATGAGAGATAATTTGGGAGACATTGAATACCTCTATCATTACCCTTGATTTGTGGTCAGGTAAAGAAACCTAGGTTTGAACTAACTTTCTTTTAGGATATTGTAGCTATTGCACCATTGTCATTTAATTTCTAGTGATGTTCTTAAGCAGCCTGAAGCCATTCTAATTCCTGATCCTTTTCATGTGACCCCCTTTTTTCTCCTCCCTGGAAGCTTGTAGAATCTTTCTCCTCAGTTTTCTAAAATTTCATGTTGGTGTGCCTTGGTGTGGGTCAGTTTTTAGTCTATTTTGCTGAGCACATGGAGAACTTTTTCATTCTTGTGACCGATGTTCTTCAGTTGTGAAAAATACCTTTGAATTTTTGACTGATGGGTTTCTCCCTTTGATTACCACAATTCCCTCTTTCTGACACTTCTATAATTTGAATGTTGTGTCTCCTAAACCATTCCACTCATTTTCCTACAGCTTTTTCTCGTATTTTTCTATACTTTTAAAATTTTCTTATTTTATATTTCTCTGCCTTATGGTAGTTTTCTTCAAATTTATCATTCAAAGTGTCTATAGAATTTTTCATTTTCGATTAATCTTTTTTATAGCATCTTGTTCTATTTTCACGAAGGAAATATTTTTCTGAGAATATTAATAAAATATTTGTTGGTGTTTCTTTTTCTATGCATACTTTCTTTCTCCAAAAATCTATCTTTTCCTGTTTATTTTAGTTTCTATCTTTTAGCTTGGAGAGTTTTCACAGATGGTCCTTGGCTGTCTGCTAATATTTGATGTGGTACTTTTAAAAACTGATTGGGAGTACTGAGCTCCTAGTTGGGGCTTGCTGTGGTGCTCTTCACTATAAGCTATGACATTTCCTTGGGAAAACTCTGCTGTAAGTGTATTCATGTTGCTCTCCTTGGCTGGGCAAATTCCTCAGAGATAGGTCTTTCAATAATCTGCCTAGAGAGTCTAGTCCTGGCTGCCATCATTTCGGGAGCAAAATTGGGGAGAGTGCCAAAGTATCAGTACTCAGATTATAAATGTTTATTTAACCCCCATAGGTTCAAAAAAGCCCCTCACCCTTATACATACCTGGCACACCCCCCCTCTATTTTACCCACTTCTAGTCTTTTGCTGCAGTAAAAGAGAGTCTTTTCGCAAGATGCAATTATTGAGAAGATTTGATGTTCTAATTATTTTTTGCTCATGTTTAAATTATTTTTTACGTATTGATTTTTTTGAGGACAACATAAAATAAAATGCATCTATTTAAAGTCTACAATTCATTGAGCTTTGAAAATTGTATTTGCTTATTATCACATCACCACAGTCAAGATACAGAATATTTCTTTCACCCACAAAAGATTACTTATGATCCTTTCTAGTGAATTCCTTCTTCAGTCCTTATCCCAGGCAACTACTTCAGATGACTTTGCAATTTATATAAATAAGATAGTTTTTTTTTTTTTTTTTTGTCTTTTGTCTTTTGTGTCTTGTTTTTTTCTCTCAGCATAATGATTTTCATTCATTAATGCTGTTTCATTCTTAGTAGTTTGTTTCTTTTTATTTCAGAGCAGTATCCATTCCCCTATTGATGAAAACCAGAGCTATTTCTAGCTTTCCACCATTGTGAATAAAACTGTTAAGAGCATGCACGTAAGATGTTTGTGTGGGCATAGGCTTTCATTGCTCCTGAATGAATCTAAGACTTAGATACATACTTACATTTCTAAGAAACTTCCAAACAATTTTCCAAAGTGGTTGCATCATTTTATAGGCACTCCACATCCTTGTCGACACTTGGTATTATTCATATCTATAAATTTAGCTATCCCATTGGGTTATGTGGTTTTTAATCTTTCATAAACAGTTTTCAGTTAATAATTCTCTTTTTAGTCTATCTTACCCTTTCTTCCACAGGAAACTGGTACAGTAAATTTTTAATTTGGAGGAGGTATTCTGTGGTATTACGTTTTTCCTTGGCTTTTCCAAGAGTTTTTTCCAGATTGCTAAGTCAGTTACTATCTGTCCACCTGCTTTACATCATCTAAAATGCAGTTTCTGTTGTCTCTGCTTCCATTGTATTTATCCTATGTTTGCATTTTTAAAATCATTTTATTTTTATGTTAATGGCAGGTTTTTTTGGGGGGGTGGATGGGATGTAAGTATAGGTTTGTTTTTAATCCACTATCATTACCCTCAGATAGATATTTAATTTGTATTTTTAACATATAAAGTCAATATCAGAGGACAGAAAGGGTAGGAGGTAAAATAATTAATTAGGTGGTAAAATAATTGAAATACAGAACATATCATATAAATAATGAAATAGAAATGGTGGCATAGGATATGGAAATACAGATTCAGAAAAAGCATACATTTTAAAAAGGGAAGTCGCTGTTGGTTAATATATTGGAACCCCAGTTTGTAAGTGAACTTAAGAAACAATATGGACTTGATACATTCTTTATTTCAGAGACCAAGGGAAGTAGTAGGAAGATAAATTTCTGGTGGAGAGATATGGAAACTATAAAGTAACCATCTGACAAAAATGGTAGAAAGATCATGCATATATGGAGTTTAAGGGCATTTTGATTTTGTTTTAAACATTAAGTTGCTTGTTGGAATAACAGTTTTCTCAGAGTGTCATTTTTGATAGAAAATATGCATTCAGATATTTATCGGAGTCGAATTCTCAGTTTTAATAGAAAAGAAAAATAAAACTTTAGATAATTTGGATAATTCCATGCTTTTGAGTATCCCTAGAGTGCATGACAAGAGATATATGTCTGCAGTTACAGTAAGTAATGTGAGCATATCATCATCCTGGGATTCCAGTGTTTTAGTTCAACCTTGAATAAATATTTTGAAGGGACATAATAACTGCTGTTGATTACTCTAAAATTTCTTATGTGAAAGCTGAGATGAATGTGTCCAGTGTATATCCAAAGCAAGTAATCTTTTCTAAGGGAGGGGTCATTTTGAATTGCGAGCAACGCTGATTATTGGAGTCGTTTCTATCTCTCTGAGTACCTATTGGGCTAGCTTATAACATCATAGTCACATTTTGAACAGATGATGTAGTCAGTCTGCAAGCTTAGTAATGCTTAGCAATATAGCATAAGCCACCTATATTTAAGGAGTTCATTTTGAAGGGAAGTATCAATAAATCAAGGAAACAGAAATTTGAAAAATATTTCTGATTTTCAAATTATTTTTCAATAATTAAAATTGTAAATTATTAATGCATTTAATCTTCCACATACTTTCAATTGTCTGTGATTAGGACTTAACTAGACAAGCCTAAATTACTCAAATAAATTCATTACACTTCACCTATATAAGAAAGCCTGATGAAATTTTGAATCAAAGTTACATAGAAAGAGTTAAATTTTAAACTATTTATATACAAGGCTATTTATATTCACACCAGGTATTACAAATGTGAAGAAATATAACATAATGACAATCTCATGTTTAGTTAGCCCATATAATAAAATAGAAAAATTAAAGTGCATTGGCTAGCCACTGCTGGTAATAAATATTCTCCAAGGAAGCACATTATAGATAAACCAAACCATACCAAGATTAGAAAACATGCACATTTGATGAACAACCTTGTATTCATTTTTATCTACTTCATCATAGTTGCTGTTTAGATAAAAAAAAAAAACACTGGTTTTTGCTTTTAATAAATGCCCAAATGCAGTTGAAGAAAATAGCAGGAAATTTAAAAGTTTATTTTTAGGCTTTTACAAAAAGGTTAGAGTAGCAATATGTATTCTATATATCCAACTAGGGATTGTTAACTACCTTAAATACTGCAGTTTTTGCTTATGTGTTTTAAGTAGCTTTACATGTATTTTCCAGTTTCTATACAACTAACCCATAATTTAAAAAATGGCATTTATTTTTAAGATCTATAAAACAAAAATGATCGAGAGTTGTGGGAAATGCAATAAGCCAAGCTATCAAATTGATGTGGCACAATATGGAAGAGCTGGGTGGGACAAAGCAATGCCTTCTTTGAGTGAAACTGGGAATGGGACAGTTAAGAGGTATGAGCTTACCTAGAAGACAGGTAAAATAAACTGACTACAATCTTTCCTATTTGTAAAAAAAAAAAAAAAAAAGACACCCACCAGCAGTAGACCAACATTAGAATTTCCTGTTTTTCTTTCAAACATCTGGACTGTTCTTAAGTACATCTGTAACATAGTTTGCTATCATTCTTTTCACTCTTTGTCCATTGAATTCATGCATTAAAGTTTCCTAGCCATGAATAAAGCTGAAATATTCTAACATTCTATTTCAAAAAGTGATTCAGAGCTTGATACATATATTTCATTGCTGATTCTGCCCTTTGTCCATCCATCTATCAGATTTATATTCTTTCCATAATGGAGACCAGTCTCCATTATGATATCACAGAGATCATTTGCTTAATAAAATTCACATAGCTACTCACCAAATACTGAAAATGTGTAAGCATGCACCAAACCGCCCAGAAACCAGATGAATTCAATTTATGCTGTACCATTACTAAAGATTAAATCACAACTTTGTTAGTGGTCTATGAAATTCTACATTTAAGATTTTCTTGAAACATTCTAGCAGGACTTGAAGTATTTATATACTATAGCATGTATTTCAACCATGGAACAAAATGATTTACATGTTACCTGAAAATAAAGAGGTAGCATCTGGGATTTATAATACTGACAGTGCCTGGAAATTTATTCTTTTTAAACCAAATTAAGCTGTGAGTACCCACATAAGAATGTTCCTCTTTATTCACAGTAAGGAGAAAATATATTTGATTTATTTTAAGACTAATTCAAAACCAGGAGCAAAGCCATTTAAGTGCTGTTCTGAATTCATCTAGACCCATCAACAATATCCCTCAACATGGCAACTAAGGGTAAGCATATCCTCTAAGTGCAGTACAAGTGCACACAGATCAACCAGCTCATCATAGTTGGAGTAAGGATGGTTACATAATGATTCTGCTGCAGAAAATATAATGAAGACCACAGCTAGCCAACTTGTCCTGTAAAGTTTAAGAAGGAAGTGAAAGTTGATTCTGTCCCTTGAAATGATAAATTTCATATATATAGTAATCATAATTTATCTCTCTCTAAATTGTCTATGCATCTGTAAAATGACTTTCAATTTGTTTTTCTTTCAATTTTTTAAAAGATTTATTTTATCTATTTATTTCTCCCCACCCCCTTGTAGTTTGCACTTGCTGTGTCTGTTCATCTTCCTTGTTTCTTTAGGAGGAACTGGAAACTAAACCCGGGACCTCCGATATGGGAGGAAGGCACCTAATCGCTTGAGCCACCTTCATTCCCTGCTTTGTTGTGTCTTTCATTATGTTTTTTTTTCTTCTTGTGTCTCTTGTTGCGTCATTTTGTTGTGTCAGCTCGCTGCACCTGCCTGTCACACCAGCTCGCTGTCTTCTTGAGGAGGCACTGGGACCCAAACCAGAGACCTCCCATGTGGTAGGCGAGAGCTCAATATCTTGAGCCATATCTGTTTCCCTCCATTTGTTTTTAATGTTTTTGTTTCGTTGAACAAGCCATCAGGGTTTTTTTTCTCATGTGAAGAAATACATGATTTTTGGAAATTAATTTTGAGAAATTCCCTTTCTACTAACCACTTTTGTTACCTTGGGGACTCTCTGAATATGTGTTTTCTTATCCATCAAAAAGAGGTTGGACAGGGGATTTCTAAGTCTTCTCCAA
Organism: Tolypeutes matacus; assembly: GCA_026826555.1. Lineage (NCBI taxonomy): Eukaryota > Metazoa > Chordata > Mammalia > Cingulata > Chlamyphoridae > Tolypeutes > Tolypeutes matacus. The sequence continues at coordinate 40,860,076 of JAKSZT010054304.1, read as the reverse complement.
GTATTACACTGAACTGGATGCATAAAGTGCCCGTAACATTTTGTAATAAAAGTAGAGTTTGCTACAAAAAACTGCAAACTGATTGATGTTTAAATGCTAGCTTGACAAGACCTACATAATGAGACAGAAACATCAGAAAGAGTGGGTTGGAAGAGAGGCTGATATAAACAAACAAAAAAAAAATCACTGATTTTCCTAAAACAGTAAACCAAAATATAGTCTATGAAGGTTGAACTTGAAATTCTAGACACACAGAAAATAATAGCAACAGAGAGTAATGTTCTTTCAATCCAAGAATAATGCATTATTGACAGAAAAATACATTTCCTGGAATAGATTTGTAAATAATTTGCCTATCTAAATAGAATGGATTATATGCACAAGTGTTCCTAAATACAGTTATCATTCATTCTAAATAAAATTTAACTGCAGCAATCTAAACCTTAAAAATCACTAAAGGGAAGCAATTTATTTTAAATTATGCGAGACCTTGAAATGAACAGCTTTTCAAGATGTAGTGTCTTATGTCCTAAACCATAGTACCTCTTAGTGAAATAGCCAAACCAAGTTGAGTAGTTCCGTAATAGAAGAGAGAGAAGAGAGGGTGAGAAAGGAGTAGAACATCTAAAGATCAAGGAATGTCTAAGGATGGATAAGATGTCTGTGCTCTCAGGGATTGGAAAAGAGATGTGAAATACCAATCTTAGAAGGGATAATGCATGCTTTTGAAATATTATTATAGGATCTACACATAGTAGGACTACAAATACTATTATTATGTCATGAAATAGTTAACTTTTTTGTGTTACAGATTTCCATTTCTAGATTAGTATTAAGGAATTTTTTTTCGCTTGTGAACACCTCTTTGAGCTTATAATTTTCTCCATAAGAATAATTATACCTTTAACATGTTCATTTGACAAACACAAAAACTAATCAAATTTCTCTTAGAAGTAAATTTTTATTTCCGTATGGAGAATTTCAGGGGATGTGGGGAAAAAGAGTTAAACTGAATCTATGATTTTGATTGAAAGACCTTTAGTGAAAAATATACAAAAGATCTTCTCATGAGTGTAACATATACAATATCATCAGAAACATGAATCCAGTTCAGTTATTCCCCCTACCCTTGTGGACCCCCAGCCAGTGATAAATATAATGAGGCCAAGATATGTGACATGAACAGTTCAAAATCAGGCACAAGTGATTTAGTGTGATCTAATCATGCCTTTTTTTTGATAAACTACCTTGTATTGAGGAAAAGTGAATTGTGAAATACATGTTCCAATAATTATAGTTACTGAGGATAAATTTTTTTTTAACTTAGATTCACCTATTTAACTGTGTATAGAGTTACTAAGTTAGCTTTGGAATTATTGCCTCTGAAATATGACAAAAGCATTTAGAGAAACCCCCAGTCCCAATAAATCTGCAGTTCAGCCTCCATTTTCCAGGCTAATCTGACTTTACATATTTAAATAACTTGAAGCATATGCATGCCTTCAGAAGCCATTCTCCCTGAGGCTGCTGTATCATGATCAACAAAAAACTGCTTTGCCAAGAAAGACAGTTATAACATTGTATTTTGAGTTATTCTGCCTAAAGAGAAAATTGCACTGGAAAACAATTCTGCTGAGAATACGTATTTTAAATTGTTATACAAGAACTTGAATTATTTTGCACAAAATGTTAGTAAAATGTTTTGAAACAAAAAAAAATATCATCAAATATCTCATTTCCAGTTTCAAATAGATTATTTTCTGTTATGTTTTAATATTTAAACTATGATATTTACATAAGACAGCTCATCAAATATACACCAAGTACCTACTTGTATTTGAAAATAAAAAAGAGACTTTATGTTCTCTCTTTTAAGTAATGAAGTTAAATACTGCACCAACAGAAAGTCTGTAAACATCTAAAATAGCTTAGGATTTTTATTTACACTCCTTTCCAAATAACAGAAATACATCAGTCATTTATAAAAATCTAGTCATTTATTTAAATATATATTTTGAGTGTCTTCTATGTGCCATGGATTTGTTTTCTTATTCTAATTCCAACCTTTGTATAAACCATTTTAATATTTATGACTATTTTACCAGAATTTAAAAATTTGTCTTTAAAAATTTTAGCTATAAACATATTTATATATATAACAAACTTATTCTCCTTTATAAACTAAATATGCAATCAAAAGAAAAAATAGATGAATGGGACCTCCTCAAAATTAAAAACCTTTGTATCTCAAAGGATTTTGTCAAAAAGTTGAAAAGGCAGCCAACTCAATGGGAGAAAATATTTAGTATTCACATATCTGATAAGGATTTAATATCCATGATATATAAAGAGATCATACAAAAATAAAAAGATAAACTACTAAATTTAAAAAATGGGCAAAAAACTTGAAAAGACGGTTGGCCAAGGAAGAAATGTAAATGGTGAAGAAACACATGAAAAAATGTTCACCATCACTAGTGATTTGGGAAATGCAAATCAAAACTACAACGAGGTATCATTTCACACCTTTTAGACTGGCCATCATTAAAAAGTTGGAAAATTGTACATGTTGGAGAGGATGTGGAGAGATAGGAATGCTTATTCACTGTTGGTGGGAATGTAGAATGGTACAGCCACTGTGGAGGACTATTTGGTAGTTCCTAAGGAAATTAAATATAGACTTGCCACAGGACCTGGTAATACCATTGCTAGCTTTATGCCCAGAAGAACTGAGAGCAGTGACACAAATAGACATCTGCACACCGATGTTCACAGTGGTGTTATTCATGGTAGCCAAAAATTGGAAACAACCCTGGTGTTCATCAACTGACAAATGCATAAACAAATTGTGGTGTAGACACACAATGGAATATTATGCAGAGGTAAAAAGAAATGAAGTCTTGAAACATATGACAACATGGATGAACCTGGAGGACATTATGTTGAGTGAAGCATGCCAGACACAAAAGGACAAATACTCTAAATAAACTGTGTATACTTATGGAATTAATAATTAGAATACAGGTCACCAGAAAATACATGAGGGTAGAGAATGGAAAGCTGATGGTTAATCTGTGCAGAATCAGTTAAAAGTTGTTTGTAAATCTTTGAAATGAATGGAAGTGTTGAGAATACATCATGCTGTTTGTGACTAGCGGAGCTATTATGTGGGTATGACAGGGGTTTAAAGGGAAAGCCTAAGAACAGTTATACTACTAGAAGGAAAGCTAAAAAATGTAACTTGGGACTGTATAACATCGTGAAACCTCATGGAAAATATAAATATGGGTGATATTGCATATGTAAGACTGTTTTTACAAAATATAAATAAAAATATGCTAGAGAAAAGGAAACAGAATAGCAGCTATGTTTAGCAGGAGAATTGTAGAGATTGAGAGGTGATGAGTTTTGTTTGTTTGGTTGTTTTTTGGCTTTTAGTATTGTAATTGTTGCTGGAATAATGAAGATGTCCTAGGAATGAGTGGAGTGATGAATGCACAACTATGTGCTTGTACAAAATGCCATTGATTGTACACTTTGGATGGATTTATGCTTTATTATTATGTATCAATAAAATTGATTTGTTAAAAAGAAATAAATAAATTTTTAAAAATTACCATTAAAAAAAAAGATCAGGAGACACAGCTGCTAAAATCACTGATTTTCTTTTCATCATGTTCTAATATCTCTTATTTTAAACTCTTCTCCTGTTTTCAAATCTTCATAAGACACAATTTTTATTTTCATTATAAAAAAAAATTTTCTGCTACTGCCTCAATTACCTGTTTCAATTACTCCTGAGTAGCTTCCCCAAATTTCCACTGAAACTGCTCTTATTAAGGTCACCAACAACCATCATCTCACTAAACCCAAAGAACATTTCTCTCTTCTTATAAAATTCTCAGAAGACCTCAACAAAGCAGACCCAGTCTCCCTTTTGAGAAACTCCTTTCTCTTGGTTTTCATGACACCAGTATAACCTGTTTTTCCCTTATCTCTCAGGCTACCTCTCCCTATCACTTTTGCTGGCTCCTCTTCTTCTACCCAATTTCAGTGACAGAGCACCTCAGGGCTGTGTTCCAGGCCATCTTCTCTTTTGTTGCTATACCATTTCCTGAATGACCTCATCTAGAAATATAGCTAAAATCACATTTTACATCAGTGGATTTCATTCCTATTGAACCTAATGCCTTCTATTATATGAAATATTTTATAGCACTGCCTTCTTTACTATCCCTAAATAAAATTTATAAATAATATAAATTACCCATAGACATGATTAGGGGAAAAAAATCAATATAGTGACCTAACTCTAAGATAAAAGGAAATTAATTTTTGATAAAATCATGTTTCAACATGTAAATGCTTGGGAATATCTTTATTAGAAAACAGCACTGGTATTACTTGTGCCTGTTTAAAATGAATATATTTGGATTCAGGAAGTTTGATAAAACGAGAAGTCAATTCACATAAGAAGCAGAGGAACATAAAAGTGCAAAGAGGTAGAGATGGGCATGAGAAAAAAGTTAGTTTAGAATAAATTATAATAAGTAAAATTCACTTGTATGTGACAAGAAAAAGAAAAAAAATAATCTCAATAGAATTAAAAAAAACCTAGCCAAGACAAATTTCAGACTGTTGAAGTGAAAGCAATGAGGAAGTATGATATTCTAATAAAGGAGCTGCCCCTATTTTCTGAGAGTTTCAAAATAATTCTTATATTATTTCATGGTATGAGGTAGTGATAAAATATATCAAACCTATTTCCTATCTTAAAAAGACCCCTGACTCCACTTCAATAGGCAATGGAGACTGGAGGATAGATTGGGAAAAGGATCAGTAGTAAGAGGCTACAGAGAAATTGTGTGGTAGACCTCTGGGAACAGAATCAAGGCAAAGCAGAGAAACAATTGGTTACCCAAAAACAAACATAAAATTTCCACATGTAATTTTCAATATATATATATTTCTTATTTTGTCAGTAATATGAAATGTCTTTAAAAATAACCTTTATTAATGAAATTCTCTGATACAATTGCACAATTTTGAATAATACTCAGTTCTGAGTCTTTTGTAAGGAGTATCTCCTATTACATTTATGCAATTGGTCTCATCATTTTTAAATAGCAGCCTGACAGCACTGAAAACCTGCACCACTGAATATATGATTGGAAATACTACAACACCTTGAATAGACAAACAGAATGAATAAATTATTTTATGACTTTTAAACACGTTTATTCCATTTAAGTTCCCCTCTTCATTACAAACTTCTCATGAATTCTTGGGCTTTTTGTGTAACTTCTTGTAAAAAATTTCAGGGTTATCACATATTTAATTACTATCAATTTATCTTTATAGGGTGTTTAGTTGAGGGGGACATCCAAAAGTTGTGAAATACTATTTGTTTTGCCAAACTTTTGTGCTCATGGCAGCTACTGCTAAGAAAATGTGAGTAGCACTCCCCCAATTATTGTGACAACTGAGAAATGTCCCCATAAGATTTCCAAACACTCTAGGATGGTAATAGGATGCTTGCTGTAACCACAGAGCTCTATATTGAGGACTGTGCCTGAACCAGACTCATGCCCAACTGCGTACTTGTGAAATACCTAGGTATGCTCTTTAATATTCCTCTTCCCTTCATCTGCAACATCTAATCTACAAAAAGCCCTGTTCACTCAACCTCTAACAGCAATTTTAAGTAGATAAAATTCTATTTCCATCACCACTATTCTAGTACAAAGTCTTAATTATTTCTCTTTTGGACCAATGCAGTAGGGTCCAGATTATTTCTTGGATTCCATTTTTGCCCACATCTTACACATAGCAGCCATATGCATTTTTAAGACTTTTATCATATGGGAATTCCCATGAAGTTTTTTGATGAATTCCCCAGGAAAATCCGGCTGGCTGAAGTAGAGATAAAAAATTCTCTCTTCTGATTGCTGAAATCATCATTTCTCCTTTTACAACCTCCAACTGATTGGATGAAATGTCTCTCATTGCTTAAGGAATCTCCTCAGTTGATCATAGAAGTAATCAGCCATAGGTACAATCAACTTACTGATGATTTAAGTCCATGAAATGTCCTCACAGTAACAATTAGGCCAGTGCTCACTTGACCAAACAACCAGGCAAGTTGACACATGAACCTAACCATCACATTGGGTGACTGCTATGTGCCAAACATTAGCCTGGATATATGTGAGATACATTGCACCAACAGTCATCTACTGAGGGATGTTAAACTAACAAAATGAGGGTGAAAGAGCTGAAATATGGAAAGATTATGGGCCCTTATTGAAATCATTGAGCCAATACTTCTTCTTATGGGAAATAATGGGCCTCTTTTTGGAAGTTAAATTGGGATTTCCATTATTTAGGACCATGATTATATGATCAAATGGGCACAGGTAATATCCAGGCAGGCATTCTTTCATTTGGAAGAGAAAAATAAAAGACAAAAATCAGAAACATCCTTTCCCTCTGCTTTTTCTCCATTCACCTAGCTAGGTCATATTTATACTTCAAGACTTTGCCTTAGGATTACCTACTCTGGGAAGACTTTCACACTTGCCTGGATTTAATGTTTCTCCATCTTTCTAGAGATGACACTGAGGTTCAATTTACTTGTCTGTCTCATCAATAAGCTGTGGATTCCTTGTAAGTAGGCATTATGACTTGAACTTCACGGAATGCCCAGGATCTTATATTGTGCTTAGTACATTTTAAGCTCTCAAAACTTGATCAAATAAATGGATGGGTCCTTGGAGGAGTGAGAGCTCAGAGGAGCTAGTACTGCCAGACCTAGATAAGGGGTTCAAGTTGTCAAGAGGCCTGAATAACAGGACATGAGCCAGTTTATTGAATTGAGATAAGAATCAAATTAGATCAATAAAATTCTCTTGATATTGAGGACAGAGTTGTTACTTTAGGGCTTCTTATATTTTCTCTGCTTGAAAACAGAGATAGGGCTTGAACAGAGTTGAATCTGTATATGGGGATTGAGTGGTTTCTGATTTAAGGATAGATGGATGTTAGCTCAAGAGGTTAAGCAAACAATAAAACAAGCATACACTTAAATTCCCATTAGTTTAGCATAATAATTAATAGATGTCAAAATACCTGGGCAAAAATGGAAAACATAGCCAATAAACTAAGTGACAACAATTCCATTATTTTTCCTCCCTGAAATTATTTACTTTAATGGTTATTTTTGAGTGTGCTTAGTGTAACTTTTTAAAGCACATTTATTTTTTAAATAGATTGGTATTTAGCTAATTTCTCAGTGTGACCCATAAATTAAGTTGTCTCTATTTTTAGGCAGTGATAATTCACTTTTCTTCACAAGAATATCAAGTGGTTAAGAAATATACATATAAACTCAAATGTTTATTTTGAATATGTCAAAATATTCAAGGCCAAAATTTGAAGGAATAGAGGCCAACAACTTACAATTTCAGTGATTAGTTCCCATGGGAATACAGATAAGAGTAAAATGATTTAGATCTGGTTCCCACTGACTGTGGAAACTGCAAGGACCAGCTACTTTTAGCCTCAGTTTCCTCTTCTATAAAATAAAACTTAAAACCCAATTTTCTAATTCAAAGTTTTTGTGATGACCAAATGAGATCATGTACACAAAAGCAGTTTGTATAATGTATGTACATGGTATCAACATTCATAGAGTTTTTAATAGTATCCCTTCACGGCATTCCATATTTGTCGCAATCTCAAACACATTTTATTAAAAGGAATTGTTTTGTCTACCTAATAATGAGAGGAATTTCAGATTCAAAATCTATAAAATATGTTATTGATTATAGTATTTCATCATCTTTTCTCCAAGCTCTTGATAAATAATAATATATATTTCATTTTACAAATGAACTTCAGAAAATTGGCTGATAAAATCACAACTAACTTTATTCTTTTATTCCTTTTTCAGTATAATAAATCTCATATTGTTGAGATTCTCATTACAGGTCTGTAATAATATGGACCTGTATAAATGTGGAGCATTTAAAATAAAACATCAGAAAGAACCTGCACTGACTGTACTGACTGGATTGAATGGAGCAATTCCCCCAAATTCATGTCCATCTGGAACCACAGAATGAGACCATATTTGGAAATAGAGTCTTTGCAGATGTAATTGGTTAAAATGAGGTCATGCTGGATTAGTGTAGGCCATAAATCTAATGACTGATATCCTTGTAAGAAGATCATACAAAGACACAGATACTGAGGGTGGAGAAGGCAGTGTGAGGACAGGGCACAGACTGGAATTGATACAAGCCAAGGAACACAAAAGATTGCTGGAAGCAAAGCTAGGACAGAAGCATGGAACAGATTCTCCCTCCCAGTCTCCAGAAGGAACCAACCCTTCTATCACCTCGATTTTTAATTTCAAGCACCCAGAACTATGAGAGAACAAATTTCTTTTGTCCAGTTTGTGGTAATTTGTTATGGTACTCTTAGAAAAATGAATACAGTACCTTATTTGACTTATATTTAATAATGTGAAAACCCTTGTTACATTCTGAAGGTTTTACCTTTAAGTTAAAGAATTTTTTTAAAAAAATCATGTCCTAATAAAAGACTGGAAAAAGTCTTAGGCATATAATTTCAAAACATTTAAAGATACAAGTGAATTTCCAAACCATCTGAAGATGGAGCTGATGATGTCTATCTTATAAAAGTTTGTCTATTTTATAAAAGTTCAAAATGTTATCTTGTTTTACCTGAAGGAAAAGGATGGTAATTGTGAACATTTTTATTTTTAGAACCATATTCTATGCTTTAAAAATATAGTAGTTATTTTCTTACTACTGCTTCTCCAGCCCCTTGGGAGAGAATCTGTTTCCTTTCCCAGACTATGCACTTCAATCTTCACACATGGGACCAGGATTGGGAAAATAAGACAATAAATCAAAACATTTCATTCATAAGCAGGTGAATTGGGTTGTTTGGGTTCTTTGTCATGAATTCTTCTCAGATGTCTAGAGACTGAAGTCAGACCAATGGTGGGACCTGAACCTATAAAAATCATTTAGATTTGATGGGATGACAAAACTATGTCACAATCAGGCCAAAGTATTAAAGAGTAGATCTGTGAAATACTTCAGGAAACTGGTATTTAGAGAATAAGATGAAACAGGTATGTAGAATGGAACAGAGGTTAAAGCCTGTGCAGACAGAGAGAGAAAAGGGGATGGGGTAGATAAAGAGAATACCAAAAGACTTTCTAGGCCTCCATGAGACCTGGATTGAATTTTTCTTGGGCCTGTTAAAAAGTACTCTTTCCTTTAGATCATTAAAAAGGATTTATATTCCTTGAAACCCATTGGTGTAAGTAAAACAGTACCATATAATACCAGAGTTCTCATATATCCCTTTCTTGAAAAGAATAAATAGGCTATCTAGAGACAAAAGTATGCAACTATGGGAATTCCAAAGCAATTGCTGTTACCATAAATAAAACCAATGTTTGACCTACTTTTAAGGATAATTATATTCTTTAAGCTTCTTTTTGATGACAGCTTTTGGCACCAGATCCCTCTGTGGAATAAGTATTTGCCATTATTTGTGAGTTCTAAGTTTCCTTTAATTAAGCATTATCAGAGTAACTTTGATCACAATATCTATCTAAAAATGTAACCTTAATTTTCTCATTATTTAAGTGTTCAATAGCCATGTATCAGCCAAATAAATCCCCAACATATTAATGAAAAAGTACAGTGATTTAATAATAATTCATTAAAATAATAATACCTTGTATATGTATCATCCTTTTGCACATTGCAAAATACATTTCCATATATTATATGATACACATACTCATAAAATCATTATGATGTTTTATTAAATGGGATACATTTTAAGCATTGGGACAAATGACTTCACAGAATAAGCTTTCAATAAATAGCTATCACCACCACCGTGATCATGATCATCAACAACAACATTTTCACAGAGAAGGAAACTCTGATTAAGTAACATGCCCAATATCATGGCTGATAAATGTAAGAGAACTCAAATTCTGGCCACCTGATTTCATGCTTAATGTTCTTTTCACTACTTCATGCTATGGATGTTAAAGCAGTAAATGGACTCTGAAGCTATATTCATTTCCTTTTTTCACCTTATGAAAATTTTATGGTACCACGTAGGATACTGTAGGAAACAGATTTTGCAATTAATTGAAACCCAGCTGCTCCAGGTGATATCATTTAGTCTTAACCGTTTTCAACTCTATAAAACTTATTGTCCAGACAGGTGAAAGAAATATGAAAAAAATATGGTTCAAATAATATTGTTTAGTTGGGGAACTACTTAATATGAAATTATTATTTTTGTTTTTTTAATAGAGAATCGGCATGACATGGCAAAGGAAAACTCATGTATTTTGGTATGAATTTTTTAAGGAAATTCACTTGGTTGTTCTGAGATTCAGATAAGACACTGTACATAGAATTTCTCTGAAAGGTCCCGTTTGAAACTCCCTGGCTTAAAAGAAGCCCTGGATAACTCCAAACAGAAAGGCCTCCCCATTGGTTCCTTGAAAGCTGACAAGTGATGGCAGAAAGGCAACCAACCTACACATTAGACAGCTGAGATCCCCGCCTTACTATGACAAAGGGGAAGGAGGAAAAGCCTTAAAAAGCCCTACCCGGGGGCTCCACATTGTGACTCTCACCCTTTAGCACACCCACACCCGTGTCTCAGGTGTGTACTTTTCCTTTCTCTCATTTCTCAATAAACTCTACTTCAGGGGTTCTTAACATTTTTTGCTCCACGGAACAAAAAAGGTCAGTCAGGTGAAAACCATGGACCCCTTCTCAGAATGTAGCGGCAGGTAGTTTTATGACACTCAACATTGGCATGTCTTTAAATTAAATTTTAGGATTATTCAAAATTATGTTTTACAACTTTCCAATAATTTCAATACCTGATAATCTAACACGGTTCAACATCTGTTCAAACAGTCATTTTCGGCAAACATTTAGAAATGCAAGTTTTCCCACAGTGTCATAAAACCATCTCTGCCATCCTTACCAACCATTTTGCAGGCAGTTATCCACTGTACTAAGAACACTTTATATCAAAATAAAAATCACACTAAGTCCACAGTTTGTTGCGTATTATTTAATAAATATATCACATCCACACCAACACGTCCCCAGAACAATGTTTTTAAATGCATAAAATTAAATTACAAAGGAAATCAGTTACAGATATTGAAATACAGTTAACTAAAATAAAAACATATGATATAATATTATACATATGTGCTTCTTTCTTAACACATTAAATAATAACCCAATACATAAAAAATACAGGAAAGTTAAATTTTAGTTTTTAAAGACATGTCAATGTGCAGATTGTTGTTGTTTATCTTGAATAAGACATTAAACTTTGGTGTAGTATTTGACAAGACAGCACACATATCATATTGGACATTTAATCGAGTTGATTTTTTTCAGTTCAAGTTCATGGACCCGCTGAAATCTTTCCATGGACATACTTGGGGGTCTGTGGATCCCTGGTTGAGAACCTCCTTTGTGTGATGTACCCAAGAACCTAGAAACCCAGAGCATTTTGCTAACAATTGTAAAGTCCAACAATGCTACATTATAATTATTCAAAATGTCATTTTTCAGATTATAACTGTATATTACTTGGAAAATAATAGGCTAATAGTAAATATTTTATGAATGAATGAATGTGATAAATTCATAATAGCCCCTTTAATAGTTATGTTTAATAGCATGTAAATAGATGTGTCATTCAAGCTATAAAAATTAAAATGCAATAAAGTGTTTTCTATCGGTAATTAAATAACAGACTTGTAATTGTTCTATATTAATTGAAGTATAAATCTATTTTTCATTATGTTATGTAATAGGACGCTACTTTCATTTCATTGAATATATTTGTTACCTTTATTATTTTTAAGTATTTATGCTATACTTTATATCCTGTACCATTAATTTTTGTATTAATATATTTTCATATCAGCAATATAATAAACAATGCTACAGGTCTGATCTAATTTTTTACTGGAGTATCTAGTGCTGATAGCCTTTCTTGACCTCAAGTATGTGAAAACATACCAACAAATAAACACATATTAGCATAGTTCTTTTATTTGACATTGAATTATGTTAAAGTTAAACCTTGAAATTTGGTATAGATGAAAGAAGAAGAAAAAAGCAAATGCTTTTCAAACTATTTAAAAGAGTTTTTTGAATAATTTTTTGATATTAAATTATCTCACAATTTTTGCAAGTCCAAGCATAATAAATGCATGATCTGAAGTTCTATTGGAAAATAATAAATATTAAAGGTACATAAGGTGAAATTTCTGCCAATGAAATATACCTTTTTGGAATAAAATAGTGCAATTTCTGAGGTAACCCTTAAAGGGAGTTGTATATAAGGCAAATGTTGAATTGATTGATTTTCAGTTGATGTTCTACCTAATTCTCTCCTAGCTGTCCAGATGCCTAGGAAACTTTCAATACAACCTGCACTTCTTAAACGCCTACTCTCATCATGGCTTGCCCAAAGCAAGGATGGAATCACTGAACCATGAGCAACAAAACCTCACTATTGACTTTGCTTGCCTTTGAGATTTCAGGGGCCTGAGAAGGCAATGGTGAGAAATTCCTGCTGTTACTCTAACCCTGTGAGAATGCCTCCAGGGGACACATTTTTCTTTCCTTAGAAAAAAAGAAAAAGGAATTCAAAGAGAAATGTTAACACTTTGGAGGAGGGTTTGCAACAGAAAGGAAAGGAGGAAAGAACTATTTTTGAGAGGAAGTTGAAAATCTAACTCCAACTACTGATTTCTAATCTGGAAAATACCCATTTATACCTTTATTCCCAGAGAAGACAAAAAGTATGCAACTACATACTAACACATATATACTCATATATATATGATTAATTATGAATAATTACATATAAAATTAATTATTTCATTTTTCCTTAGCTATAAACCAGTGGAGAACTTTCTTCCAGCAGTCTATATAAATGCATCCCCATGCTAACGACTTAGAACCAATATTTATTTTGTTGAACAGCTATCACTTCCCAATAGCAGGAAATTTTTTCTTCTTACTTTGTCTTCCTTTTTCCTTTCTAAGCTAGGAAGTGACAAATAAAAATTAATGAGATACACTGCCGTACACATGAAAGTTTGGCAGTTATCCTAAATGCACAGTTCCTCCTTGCAGCGTTGCCTACTGTGGCCGAGAATGTTAGTGTTGACCAGAAGTGCTGAAAAAGAGGATACAATGCAAGACTCATTTCTCAGAGCCTTGCAGGAAGATGGGGCCTACTGACCAATGGAATGTGGGTTAAACTGATGTACCCCATTCGAAGACCTGACCTCTAGCCACTCTTCCGCCATTCTCCATGTTTTCTGTCTGCAGTAGGTGTAAAAGATTCAGTGGAGAACTTCAAGGTTTTAGGAGAGAGAGGAGCCACAAGATAGAAGGAGCTTAGGCCCCTGGATAGCAGTATGCAGATAACTTTCCACCTCTCCTCCAATGACCAGCAACAAATAAACAGTTGTATTAAACCAAGATCTTGACTAGAACAGGAATTCAAAAAGAACAAATGCTTATCACAGTCTGTGTAGTTTGGGTCTCAGCCAGATTTAGAAAAGGTAATTCTGATAAATAAGATGCTGGGACAGGCTTACCAAGGACAATGTTTCTCCCCATGACATCCAGATACAGTCTGTGAGAGTTATGCACAGGTATAGGCAAGCTCTCCTGATGCACAAAGTCATTTATTACTCACAGTTGAGCAATAATCATATTTTCCATAACTAAAAATCATGTCTGCTCCTTCTGTTCAATTTCCTATTTCATTACTTATTTTTTCATGCTATGTCTCAATAATATTTTTTTTTTTAGTCCTGCTGTGTGCTAGGCACTGTACTAGGTGCTAGGGGAGACAATGGAAGATATAGGCTCTAGCATGAAACAATATTTGGCAGACAGTAGGCATTCAATAGATAATTTAGTGATGTCAAAGAGCCAAATTTACAGGAAATTAGTTCTGTGGGAAACACAAGGTGGTGCTCCCCATCCTATTTGACAATAGAGAGGACACCCAGGCATTAGAAATGCAGAAAAGCCTTCACATAGGAAGCAGATATAGCTCAAATGGTTGAGTGCCTGCTTCCCATGTATGAGGTGCTGAGTTCAATCCCTGATACTTACTGAAAAAAAAAAAAAAAAAAAGCCTTACTATAAACATTTTGGCACTGTTCATATTTAAATGTTACTGATCCACTGTAGATGTTTGTCCATGATGTGAGGCATATCCCATGATTGAGTTACACCAGAAGTAAACAAACAGCCAATATGTAACTGACCTGGTTCTTGCCATTCCTGATTGAACACTGGAAATATATATATGTGTATAGCTAGCTAGCTAGATAGATAGATAGATAGATAGATAGATAGATTGATAGACAGACAGACAGACACATACAAAACATTTACCCACACACATATACTCACACATATGACTAATTCTAAATTAATTAATCCAAGTTCTCAGAGGTGCTTTCCATCCTGATATTAACAACATGGTTGTGCTGGTTTGAGTCTGTTATGGACCCTAGAAAATCATGTTCTTAAAAGTGAACCCATTCCTCTGCCTGTAAACTCATTGTAGATGAAGAATTGGATCACTTCAGTTAAGGGCCATTGATTAGATAGCATGACCCAGAGTGGGTCTTAATCCTCTTACTGGAGTCCTTTATAAACAGAGAATTAAAAAGCTGCAAGACACACAGGAAAAAGGCCACAAAGACAGAGAGAAGCCAAGGGAGAGGAGCCGACACTGCCATTATGCTCTGCCATGTGCCTGATTGCCCACAGCTAAGCCTGGAGAGAAGTGAACCTGGAGGAGAAGGCAGAGGCCAGCAAAGCTGCCATTGTGTCACTATGTGGCAGGAGTCCAGGATTGCCATCAGCCAAACTTCAATGAGATAACATCTCTGATGATGCCTCAATTTGAACACTTTCACAGGATCATAACTGTGACCTAATAAATTCCCATTGTAAAAGCCAAGTCATTTTTGATATATTGCTCCCAGCAGCTTTTTTTTTTTTTTTTTTTTTTTTATTATGGGTAAAAATCAAAATTCTCACAATACATACAAACATTTGCAAAATGATATATAAATATATATGCATATATGTGTATTTGCTTACAAAAATGTTATTTATATATATATATACACATATATTTTAAGAGGTGCTTAGATTACCTAAAATATTACACGGAACCCACTGCTTTTAGCATACTAAAACAATGGAAATTTGTCCATCCTACTCATTCTGAGTTTGAAAGCAACATTAAAAAAAAGATATAAAAATATGAATTTATAATGTTTTATTTTTAATTTAATTAGAAAATATGTTTTATTACAAATTACACAATACTAAAATTTCTTAATAATGTTTTTATTTTTTGATGATTAAGCATCTAAACAGTGTTTGATCATGTTTAGTGACTAGGAGGCAACCATTACCAAGCTCTTGACAAGGATAGAGAATGTACTCTAAGCAAAGCTCAACAATAAGCACTACTGTCTTTTTGAACAGAAGAATTTCAATTCCTAATTTCTTTATCTAAAAAAAAGGAAATGATTCTTTGTATAAACATTTTGCATGATATAACTTCAGAATATTTACAGTGTCTTTGGAGGAAGCTATAGCTAAGAGACATAAATTTATGGACGTTTGTTTTACATGTGTATATATATGTATGCACATATATTTTATAGAAATTTTTATAGAAAAACTACAGAATGAAATTTGAATGTGAAGTAATATTAAGTCCAGAATTTATAATTTAGCTAATTTGCTTGTATGAGTTTCTTCCTTGTCCCCTAAATAATTTAAAATATTTTATACTATGTATTAAATATAATAAATACTCTATAATAAGTTTGTATGAATGGATAGAAGATGATTATGGCAAATATTAAGTGTATACATATACACAAAGACCATTCTAACTTTCACACATGATCTCATCCCTCCACAAATACAAAAATGTTCAGCAATGTTTGTAGTTTTGAAGCATTTCTGTATCTTCAAGAGGCCTTTAGGTATTTATCTGTAGTGGAAATTAAAAATAATCTCCAAGAACCTTTTAGACATGAGTAGGCTTTCGGGGGGCAGCTCTGTAGGAAAATTGATTGAGGAAAAAAAATACACCATTCACCAGACACTGAGCTGAAAATTTTAAGTGTGGTGAGTTCAATCTCTTTTTATGCTACATTTCTCATTGCACATTGATTAGAATGTCATTAAAAATCATGAATGGCTAAATATGAGTGTTACCAAATTATTTCAGTCTCTATTATCCTAAAAGATCAAATGATTTTCATAATGGATGCCATTGTGAGAGGCTCATTTTCTTCTGCTGCCTATCCTTGCTGCTCCTGTTGTGATAACTGAAGAGAACACTCATCAGACTCGATGTGAACTGGTTGGAGTGACAGTTGGTGAACCAGCAGTTGGCCAAATGATGAACTCGAGCATAGTCTGTCATTTACATGTTTCTCTAGTGAATCCTGATCTTTCCCCAGAAATGATGTAAACTTATCTAATGTTATTATCAAGCATTGAATTGAGCATTCAGGAAATGTTCCACATGCTATAATTGGGTATTCTGAAAATTAGGTTTCAATCTTTGTGTAATTTGTCTTCAAATATTTTGGCAACAAACAAAAAGACTTTCATGGATCTTTCTCTTATTCTATACTCTCTTTCTCTCTGGACAGAAACCACTTATCAGACTATCTAAATCAAGAAATTGGCTCAGATATACTGTTTCAATGCTATTTTTTATAGTGGCTTATTGCAAAGATCTCAGTAGATTCACAGAGCTTTCTATTAGTGTCCACTTCAACAATGTGGGTGATCCATCAATTTCATATTTTAATGATAAATATGCAAGGTTACCCTTGTTTGTAGGCAGTGTCCATAGACGCAGAATTCCATCTAGTTCAGTACACTTCCTCATCCTGCATTATCAAAAATTTTAGTTGCTTTGGCTGACAAATGAAATTTGCATTCAGTATGGCCATGTCTTTAAAGAAAATGGAACATTTATTTCTTCTTGCCTCTCATTTTGTAACCTGGAATATTTCAAGTAACATCAGCAGCAGCAGCATCAAAAACAATAACAAAAGCATAACCATAATTCACATGGAAAAAAGATAATTAGATTCAGTTATGATTTATATTGGACCTCAAGTCAGTTAGAATCACATCTGGTGACTTCTTGATAGAAATCTACTTACAGTGTATTCATTTGTATGTTCTAGGATGTAATAAACTCAAAATCAGTTACAACAATCTCAGACCACATGGCATATTTCCTCTCAAATGCACATTCACATTTCTTATCTCTACCAGTAGATTAAGATTTACTCATATCTCAATGAAAAGTAGATGGTTATTCATAATAAATGGAAACATTATAAAACCAGTAGTTCAACATTTGAAATAAGAGGATCTTCTTTAAAATTACATTTTCTATTAAAAGTCTCCTTTTGTGGATATTAAAGCAGTTTGTGTAATTAATGTGTTTAAACCCACATGAACACTTGATAACATTTGACATGTAACTTCATCCACAGAGTGGCATGCAAACTCTATCTAATGTAAAGGGGGATCAACTGGGACTTTAAGACCATAACATTTTAAAACCATAGAGTTTTTAATAAATTTTAGTAAAGTCAAGAGAAGTGAGCTGAAAGAAATAAATGAATGTTTGTAGTTATAGTGGTTATTATTTGTTGATCTTTTAGGATTTCCAGATGACTAGCATATTATCATTAATTGGCCAAAATATTGTGAAGTTAGGTATCGAAATCTCCCTTTCACAGCTGAAGAGACAGGTGCTCAGTGGTGTTCATACACTGTCCTAAATTCTGAGGGCTTGGATACTAACTACGGTCCTCTTGTGGGTAAAGTTCATGCTTTTTTAAAACTAATAATACTTTGCTACAAAACTTAAAATCAAGTGACTCAAATAATAAGTATTCAATCTAGTGTTTGTTATAAACTTTCACTTTCAAATTAAATACTTAAAAAAAACTAAAGGGAAAAAACACATATCAACATTTTCTTTAAATGTGAACAGGTCTTCTTGAGTTGTCTTCAGGTGGTGTAGTCTACCTGTAAATTAATTTCTAAAATTAGACCATAACAAATACAAAACTGGAAATTAAAACCTAGTCTTATACAAATTGCATGATTTTAGACCAGTGAATAAGTTTAGAGTTTATTTGTTCCAGCCCCAATTTTTAGAAATGAAGTCTATTAGGACTTAAAGTAACTGTTTTATAAAATATCCTCCTCCTCATCATTGTCATTGACATTTAGATGATGGGAAAATGGCTGGTCAAAGAAATGGAACCTAAAAATCAATTTGGATAGATTAAACCTTTCTATTACTAAATGAAACACTTAAACAAAAATACTTTCCTGTTCATGGAGATGATGTTTGTGAAGCAAGCTGGAAGTTTAACAAACAACTTGATATCTCTTTTCATTAATGTTCTGGGTATTTTTAAAAAGTGTTTAATCCCAACAGTGATTACATAGTGATCCAAAATTCTATGGGTTAGAAAGGTGTCTAATATGTTAATGTAACTAAGAGTAATCAATATTATAAATTGACTGAAGAATAATTCAATAGAAATATTTTGAAAGAAAGTAGAACAAAGAAAAGATGGTGAATTCAACATGAATTATTTTGATTGATAAAACAATACCAGACTAAGCTTATAGGAAATGATTTGTATTTAACATGACATAAAGTAAAAAGAGTAGCAATGGCAACAATGATTTTTCTTCATTTATTAGTGCACTAATATTACAGAGTTATGGTTTGTTCTTTTCTCCCTTTTTTATGGATATAGATATTAGACAGCTATAGATACCTTATTTTTTACTGCCAAAGTAGTCTGCCTAATTTGTCTTTAAAAAAAGAATTCTTATGTTTTACCTATAACTTCTTTATATCTACATTTCCTTTTAGCTCCTTTCTAGTTCTTCCCCATGTTTACCTCTCTTCTACTTTCTTAAATATTTCACACTTGATCTTAGCCAAAAGTTGAGAAGCAATACTTTCTTAAATATTTCAGTTTCTTTCTTAGAATCTAAATATTTATTTTTAAAGAAAGCAAATAATGAAATTCTTCCTCTTTACTTTCTCCTATCCTGTTCTATTCTGTTTTCAAGTTCTTCTTATTCAAGCTCATTCCCCCTATAATTCAGCTTTTCTTCTCTAGTGTCGCTGGCTTCAACAGTGAAATCTATAAAAAAAAATTCAAGTGTTTTCCCAGATCAAGCATAGACCCTAAACAAGAATGTATGTCTGAAGACGTATAGTACAAAGATCACTATTTGTGCACAGGGGGAAAAAAAGAGTATTGAATACAATCAGTATCACAAGATATTTTTTGTCGTGTGTCTGCTCTTTCAATATAACAAGGAATTAATTGAAATTGGGAAGCTAGTTGTTTATTCAGAGTGAATTAAAATAAAGACATATAATAATATGTTTAAAAACACAACATTTATATGTGATGAGGGGATGAAAAGAAAGAAAATGCGTTTATAAATAGCAAAATGAACGTCCCTTAGAAAAACAATCCAGCTCATCCAGCTTCTGAGTTTTGAGTTTCATTGCGGGCTTAATGAAAGACACCAAAAACTGCAGGGGTTAGAAAGCAGATCACATTGAGAATTGAAAGACTTTGAACAGTTACCTATTTGAACAAAATATAAAGACTTGATTGAAGGAATTTAACTGACAGGGGAGAAAGTTAAAGATGCTTAAAAAATAGGAATATATGAGCAAAAGCTCTTTGCCATCTCTTCTCCAGATTGTTGTAGACCAGACAAAGCACTGCATTTAAAGTATGCATAAGAAATGTTTCTGATGAAAGGTTTTGTTAAAGGATAGTACAGAAGTCAAGTGCCAGGCCCTCAAAGTCATTAATCACAGAATTTATATTTACCCATTCAGGGCTGTGCATGATTAGTTCTTCCTAGCATCTAAGATCAATTCCATTTTAGTGATTTCCTGTGGGTCACTCTTGAAGAAATTGTCATAAGGATGCAATTGGACTGAAAGGGTATGATCAACTCCAAGTGCTATTACAGACTTGTGCTTTCAGAATCTGAAAATATGTGAATCAGTGGTCAGGAGGACATCCAAGTGTTTCCTCTTATGCCTGAATGAATCCACTGATGCCATCATATTTTCCTTCTAAAATAGGGATATTTGGGCATTTAAAAGATATTCATTTCTCATCTGCCCCATCCCCCAACATGCAACCACACTCTATCCCTTTACCATAGATTATGTCCATATGGGTGATGGCTCAAAGCCTGCTCTTCTCTTACTCTTCCTTGTTAACCTATTTTTCAGACAATGGTTCTCAGAGACTGCTCTTTCTTTATTTTGGATATGGATATAGAGTTCTCCCAATACCATTTGTTGAATAGACTGTTGTGGCCCAGATGGGTATACTTAACAGCTTTGCCAAAAATTACCTGACTGCAGATGTGATGTACCAACTTGTCTATCTTTATGCCAGTACCATGCTGTTTTTACCACTGTAGCTAAGTAATATGCTTTAAAGTCAGGAAGTGAGAGTCTGTCAACTTCTTTCTTGTTTTTAAAGATATTTTTGCCCATTCTAGGCCCCTTATCCTTCCAAATAAATTTGATATTTGGCTTTTCCATTTCATCGAAAAAAAAAGATATCCATATTACTTGGGCCATTTATTTTTAATCTGACCTGGGCCCTTGGACTTGATGTCTTATTGGCTGAAAGCAATTGATAATGATTACATATCAAGTAAGTACCCAACACTGGAAATTAGAAAACAACTGGATTCTTGTTCCAATCTCCAGTCAACTTAAAGAGCTGAGTCTCACTTTCCTCAGCTGTAAAACGAGAAGAGAGGTAAAAATGGATTCAATTACTACTAACATTCCTTCACATTTCAAATGCTTTAATTTTGGGTAGCTATTACATTTCAAAATCCAAGAGAGCTATTTATATGGAATTGATGACCATGTGACTATGCACACTATAGAAAGTTTTAGATTAGTGTTAAGTGCTTTTAAGTACAGTCATTCTCAATATAAAAGCTGTCTCTTGGAGGGTGATTTGTAGTCATTCTTTAGTCACCTTGCTTCTGAGGATAGACCATACAAGTCCAGCTAACCATCACAAGTGAATTGTGTACACTTATAAATGCACAGAAATACTAGTAATTGAGCAAAATGGGAAACCGATAAAATAGCATTTTACATGATGTTGTAGGCTGGTGCAAATTTAATTAACATTCAATACAGAAATACACAGGAACAGTGGGAAAAGTATTAAAGGGTCTTCTAAGTACTTTGAAGAGGAGAGGGAGATTGACTTTTCATATGGTCAGGAAATAATTGAAAGAGTGAAAGGAAGGAGAAATGGGGATGAAATAGTCTATGTGTAAGTGAAAAATGGAATGATAGATATAGCAGGTGTACAAGTTAAATAACACTTTACCTTAAGTACTTAGACCAGGGAAGGAAGGGGAAGAAAGGGTTTAGGGTACAAGATTTTGCTTAGACTTTGGATCCAAGATAGAATTTCAAATGGGATAGCTTTCTTGATAGTGTCTAGGAAAGGGGAGCCATGAAATAGGGAGGAAGACAAAGAGTATGCACACCGGTTATTTTATGCACGTATGGTCTCAAGTTAAAGGTTCATTTACCAGATGTTGGCCTTTGAGATCCCCCTCTACACAATAGTGTACCTTAATGGCTTAAGAAATTGCCAACATATTTAAAAGCTTATAAATTCATGATTAATAGAATATATGAAAGACCATTGCATCACACTTTAAAAAGAAGAGTTTAATTTCAACTTTCTAGAACATTTTCTGTTTTATGCCTCTTCTTTTTTACACATGTAGTTCATAGCAAAAACACACAATTATTTACATGTGAGTGACAATTTGAGTCATAGTCACAATATTATTGTTGAAGCATGTTTAGTTTAAAGTGTGTGAAATGAAATTACTCTGGTAGTATGTTAAAATACTATGAGAGAATAATAATCATAATAATTTGAAAAACAGAATAATGAGCAAAAAATAGCAGGCACAAAAACTCTTTTCCAAGAGAATGCTTTCAAAGTTTGCTCTAAGGATAAAAAAAAATTGATATATATGATGCTCTGGAAGAAGAAAAAAATAGTAAAAACAAAAAAGAGAACTAAAAATTACGGAATGTGATTATTTTGATGATGGTCCAAAATATTATGGTGGAAGTAGCAGGGCATGTTAACAAGTACAAGCTTCAGAGTTTCATACATCTAGGTTCAAAACCTGAGCCCTGTAATCTTGGTCAGGAGTCTCAAATCTCTCTGAGTCTCAGTTTGCTCATCTGTAATATGTTGACAGTAGTTCCTCACTCAGAAATTTCAGAACAATTAAGTGAAATCATAAAAGTAAAGCATTTCCAAATAAATAGGTAAAATGTGGCAGCCTTTATCATTTTAATAGTTATTATAAATATTTGCATTTAGTATTATGTTCAATATCTATAAGTAGAAAATACAAATATTTCCATGTCAATAATTTCATGATAGCTGCATTAGGTTTTGCAATACTTCTCTGAGTTTCTTTTTTTTGGTAAGCTTTATTTTAGCTCTATTGATATTCATCTAGTTTTTCAATATTGTTTTTCCAATGATGAATTGGGAAGATATGTAGCTATGTGATTTGCAAAACTCTTGTAACTTTAAAACATTTTCCTTCCACTCTCCTCCTGCAGCCTTTCACCTCCCCCTTTCTTGGTCACAAGTTGAGTACAAACTCTCTGGCTTTAAAATGTTATCTATGTAAATTCTTCTGCCACAGCTGGACAAGATGCTTTCAAGAGTTTTTCTGTTTCCTGTGTGGTGAAGCAGCTTTCCCCTAACGACTATTTCCCATCAGTACCCACAAAGACCTACCTTCTTAACCACTGTTTCAACGGTTTCTTACCACTTCCACCTTTCTGAAGAACATTTCATTTGGAAGGAGGTTCACAAATATTTGTTAGCCAGGCTGTTCAGACTGATAACATCTCTTGGGACTTGAACTCTGATGCACAATTCTCTGAAAAAAAAATGCAACTGTCAAACACTGGCAGATAGTACCAAAATGAAAACAAACTCCTTTTTTTGTCTCAAAGTTACCATGCGATAGCTGTGTTGCTGTTTTGGAAAATATAATTCTTTACATTTTTCTAAAAATCAGATTAAACATGTCATTGCTATTTATTATTTGACTATTTTGAAACTATTGCAAAATTTTAATATAATTTGATTCTATATAATGTCCTTTATTAATAAGCATGTTATTTTGTAGTAGCAACTACAGTTGTACGGATGGAAAATCAAATCAGACTAACAAAGATTAAAACATGAATTTAGATTTTTATAAGAATTAGGGGAAAATTCTGATATCCTTATTCTAGTCAAAAAAGTACTGTCAGGTTATTTTTCACATGTTCAAAAATTTTTATCTAAAATAAAATTGTTACATATTAACTACAAAATGAATTTCTAATATTATGTCCATATTCTTTTTAAAGAAAGAGCATTTTAATATAGTCTTCAGAAATCACAATGATTTTAGCAGCTCATTTTAAAAACTCTAAATTAATTTAAATTATTTTCATGGAATATAGAACTATAGAAGCTCAACAGTAATTTATATATACATATCTAACCATATCTAATTATTTGAACTTTTATAGTCTTTTTTCTTATGGTTTTTACTCTGTATTAATTTCCAAGGTATATTCAAATAAATGATTTTCCACTGAATGATTCTAGACTAGAGAATTGTCTAGTTTCAAAATATGTGATGATTCAAAACTCTGTCGTGGTTCAAAATTCCCAGCACCTCCTCATGACACACACACAAACTCACATACGCTGACAAGCAATGATATGTGCAGAATAAAAAGTGAAAAGCAAATATAGCTAAGTCACAACTATGAGTTAATGTTAATTATTGATATAAGCATCAGAACGTGTGTACTAAGGAATATTAGTTTTTAAGAATATTTATAGATCCTACACACATACCAAATGTCTGCTATCTAATAAGTTTGGGAAATTCTTGCTAAACAGAGTTAAGCAGGTTTCTTTTCCACAGGGCTTCTTGTATGCTTTGATTAGTTAATTCTGAACATCCCAGAGCAGAACAGGGCAAATCCCTTTTCTTCAATCTCCTCCTTAAGCAATGAAGCACTTTTAGGATTTATTGATATGAAAAGCAACCACTGGCTAGTTGTTAATTAAGGATCTGATTATTTTTCAGTGTACATTTAAAAAAAAATAATGATTGGCTTTTTTTTTTCTTTTACAATATATCACATCTATCTCCTCCTTTCCTTTCTCAGTATCACTACCTTTATTTGGACTTTTATCTCTCTTGTTTGCCCACCTCTAGTCTCTCTTCTTATTCCATCCTATGAATTTCACCATATTAATCTGCAACTCAATTAAAGACAGATGGTTCTTTGAATATTTGCCATGACTCTCTTTACCAACAGTATAATTTTTCTAATGCAATCTGAATGCAAGGACATCATAATGCAATCCCAACCAACTTTTCAAATTTTTTTCAGAGGACTTCATTTCATGGCCCATCTATTTGAAGAATTGAGCTGATCACTGAAAGTGCCAGAGATTTCTTTAGACCACAAGTCTAAAATTTTAAGAATCACTGCTTTAGAGAAAGAATCATAATGTACTCACAAACTTCAGCAGAGTAGCTTTTATTATTTTTTCTTAATACTTTATTACAATATGTCAAATTTTAGAATATGTAATTTCAAATATTTTAAATGCCTTCAGATGTTTTTCTTTGAATGGAAAATAGGAAAATAATCGTATGCTTTTTCCCTTCTTCTCAGTGCTAAAATGGTTCTTCAAGATTGTGAACCTTTCTAGCACCAGATAGTTCCCTTCATCTTAAAAGCAATTTCGAGGAGAATGATTGATGTTATCAAAGCTAAAATCCTCTCTTTCTGACCATTACACAGTCTTTTAGATCTAAAATTTTCCCTAAGACAATAATAATTTCAGGCAGACTATGGCACTACCAGAATGGAGAGTCCATCTTATCCCTGGGATCCTTTGGTCATTAGAGGTGGGGGGCAGGGGGAATCTGCAAATAAATCAATACTTTCAACCCACTATACTTTATGCTGAAGATCAAATATTCCCATATTCTATACAAAAGAAAAGCGTCAAGACAAAGATGTACCTAGGAACATTCCCAAGTTATTCTGAGGAACCTTCAGAAAGCGCTTTATGCTAGGTCCCCCTTAACTAATGCACTCCCTTGGAATGCATAGTGGAAAGCAAAGATCTCATTTTCTAACCTTCCTCTCCCACTTTACTATAGCTTCATAATATACATGATTTTAATGGAATTGATGTATCCATATTTAAGCTTTTACTCCTAGTCTTAATGCAAAGCCATTTGGATCAAAGTTAAGTGATACAGCTATCTGGGTTTTGGGTTACAGCAGAAGATTGACTTCAGAGCTAACCATTATATCTAGTAAGAATTTATTATACCTGATTGTTACATTTTGAGGTTATTTTATGAATCCCCAAAAGAGAAATATTATGTTTGTAAACTAATCTATTCCTATTGGTATGACACCCTTTGATTGCACTAAATTCACTGAGAGGGCTTTGATTATATTACTTGATAAGATTGCTTTAGGACTTTTGATTGGGCTACATCAGCAACATGTAACTCAGATTGGGTCTCCGCCCTCTTGCTGGGTCAGATATAAATGGAAACACAGAGAAAGACTGACTGAGACAGATACAGGAAAAGAGAGCTCTGCCATTTTTGGTCCTGCCACATGACAGAAAGGAGAAGGCTCAAACAGCTGAGGTCCTGGGAAGAGATGAGCCATTTCCCTGATAGCTTACAGCTGAAATTGAGAAGACAGCAGAACATCCAAGACTGATAAAGGAGGCCCAGAAAGAAACAAGCCCTATGCCAGGAAAGAGAAGACTATAGGATCACTTAAGCACAAAGCCTCAAGAGGCAGGCCCATGGAGCTCAAGAGGAAAGGGTGAGCCCAGAAGAGAAAGCTGAAATCTGGACAGAGATTGGCAGCCATCTTGCTTCACCATGTGGCAACACACCAGGAAGACCAGTAGCTGACTTTGGTGAGAAAGTATTACTGATGTTGCTCAGATTGGACTTTTCACGGCCTTGGAACTGTAAGCTTTTACCCCAAATAAATACACTTTATAGATGTCAACAAATTTCTGGTACTTGACTCAGCAGTCCTTTGGCAAACTAATATACCAATCCTGGTATATCCTGACCCTGATTTAATTGACAGGTGGTAGGTTACTGTACATACAGCACATGTATATAATTAATGGCTTTCCTGATAATTAATGTGCATGCAAATTATTTAGGCATCTGGAAACTATTTAACAACTTTATGAAATGTACATAAATAACCATTATCTGACTTACTGATTTTAGTGATTTCAGATGCCAGGACTGTCAGTAGTCCTGGAACATGAAATTTGGGTTAAGAAAATTACTTCTTATGGGCTATTTCACTGGGGAAAAGAGTTTGAGTCAAAGAGAAGGAAAAAAAAATTTTGGTCAAACTCATTTTCAAAACTGGATAATGGTAAATGCCAGCCTTTGGGAAATTGTAAGGAGAATTTAATTCATTTCTCTAATGAAGGAGCCAGTGTTATTATTTAAAATCAGTCCTCTCTTATTTATTTCTACTCTTGAGGCAAGTGTTTTAGAATGAATTGTAAGTGATTTATTATTTTTTTTAAACTCTGCTTGTTACTCTTGCTGCTCTGGGTAATTCAGACATTATAAACAAAAAGGAAAAGGTAGGGAATGATATGGATAAGGAAGACTTCCACTGAGATCTAAAAATAGTTTTTCTAGCACTCTGCCCAAACAATGTGTGGGGAAATACTACCCCTCTATTATAGCTTTAGTAGAGTACAAGAGGGTGACAAGAATGACCTTCCCTTTCCTTGACAAATTATTACCTTAATTAAATATTTAGATACAATTCTCTCAGAATGAATTCCTAGTATTAACTATTCCATCTTTAACAATGGAACCCATAGGATATCTTTAGATATCCTTCCCATATTGCCTTCTAGCTTTCATAACAAATTGCTGCCGAGTTCTCTCAATCTAGTACATTTAAAAGAGAAATGGACAATTTGATGTAGAAGTAAGTCTGTTGAAATCTGAGAAAATAGGTGAACAAAAATCTTTTAACTATATTAATTAGTCTCTCACTAACATGTAATTACACATTTAGAACTGCCTTTGGCCCAAGATACCCTTGTCCATTTTACATCCCAGGTGATTAATATTTCCTCAAGGCTTATATACTGCCCAAATCAGAGAGAAGAAGAGTAGGTCAAACTGAACAGACTCTGATTGTAAATGGTATAAAGTATGATTCTATCCTAGAACCTACTTTTTAAAATATATAATTTATTTGTTATTCTTATTAGATAAAATGGTCTAAAAGAATATGAAATCAAGTCCTTCTCTATACTTATAGTAGAGATTTATTTTGAGGTTCTAGAATATATCCTTAAAGTTGATAAATCTGTTGCCTAATTACCATTTTTAAATGGGGAGAAATTATTTGATGCTTAAATGGACATGGAGGTCCTACTTGGTATGAGAGCAATATAATATATGCAGCTTTTGTCAAAATCAGTCTTTTTATAGACAAGGTAATAAGAGCAACTAGTATTATTGAATGGCATCTATGTGGCATTCAATATATATGCTACATTCCTTACTTTCCATACTTGGTAATTCCATATGCTCTATGCATTGCTTTACATACTCAGTAATTTAACATCTTATGGAAAACTTAGGCTCAAAGATGTCACAGAACTTGAATACAGTTCAGCCTTTTCACAATAAACTCAACCTTTCCTTCCATTTGTCTCTGGGTGACATTGGGTGAAAGGAAGAGGCTGCTTTCAGATAGATATCACTGTCAAAGGGTGCCTCCACCCACAGCTCCAAGGGAATCAATATTTCTGAACCCATTCACTATGTACCAGAGAACCAGGGAACATGGTCTACAGGACTTGGATCTCCGTTATTCAAAACAGTAGTCAAGCTGTCAGGATTGTCCAAGAGTCCAACCATAAAATGACCCATTTGAGATACCTATCATTTCAGAGATATGCTCTAAAAATGGACCTCTTCTTATCTTGAAATTACCAAAGCCTTAGTCCTGCTTTAAGATAGAGCTTTTGTTTACTTATTTTTCAGGACCACTCTACAGCATCATACTGAACATAAGGAAGCTTTAAATCTAGATACAATCTGGACATTCCTTCCATCATTCAATTGGTATTTATTGAGCACCTGATACTTGGCACTGCTAATGGCTCTAGAGTTATGCCCCGAAACAAAACCAAGTCCCTTCCTTCACAGAGCTACATTCTAGTGAGAGACACCTGGTTCTCTCCACATCAACACCTGGTTTTCTTTAATAATCCAATAAGCACTATAATGAATGTGCAGCAAAATAATGACACTATGAAATATTAACCAGGCATTGTTACTAACACATTCCCTTCCACATTTCCTTTCAATTTGGTTTGACACTCCCATTGCCCCAAGGGAAAGGTGTTATGACAAAGCCAGAAAGTAATTGTAACAGCAAACCATTGGCTTTATGAACAAAATTAATGGTCAACATTTAGGAGAGAAATAACTGACCATTTCTTTTGTTCCAAATGGAGAAGACATTTTAAAAAAATCTCTGTGGGCTTGGGGAGTAAAAATTAACTTTTTTAAACTATCTTTTTTTAACTGACAAACATCATTGTTCATCACTATATTTCTTATTTCAGTGTCAGAGGTATTGGTTTTGTGGATGGTTTATAACCATATTTTCAATTTTCCACTTAGGGAAAGAAGGGTCAAGGCTTTCTATATAGCAACTCATATAGTCTTTCAATGTTTAACTGATAAAATATTTTCAACTCATATTTTCTTAAAAGAAACAAAATGATTCTCATTGTAAAAAATGGCATTTTAAGAGAATGAACATAAAATCCCCACTTTGTTTTGAATATCTTTTGTAGCTGCCTACTAATATCATGTAGAAATAAAATATTACTTATTAATAAAATAAATCATGCTTTAAAATAAAATCCTTTTACATATTTAAAACAAGCCCATGATTACAATGAATCAACTCATAAATCTACAGACACTTAGGCTGGGTTAACTTGGAAAAATTCAAATAAAATTTCTATTGCAGTTTGCCTAGGCAGCCTAAAAGCCACAAAAATAAAAGTGCTTCTGGGGTTTATATTTTTTGGTTCAGTAGGTAACATAATCAGGTACAAAGAAAGAAATGTAAATCTTTGTGGTTTCTCCAAGAAGAAGTAATTGGATGATTTTAGATTAATACATTCAAAGAAGATTGTTGGTGTTTTTAAATCAGAAAAAAAAAAACTATTCATCTTTACCAGAGTCTCATTATTATGGAAAATTTGGACCATTGCAGGCAAAACTGAACATGGTTAAATAGAAATCACTTTTTCACTTTAGGGCTATTTACTAATATGTCAAACAAAAAAACAAAACCATAAATAAATAACATGCAGACAAAACATCTCAGTATTAGTTTTGACAAATATTCTGTTTCTGTCAGATTTCAAATCTTCTCCCATTCAGGTGGTCCTTCCATGACTATTTTTTAGTTTGTTTAAGTGTGGTCTACCACTGGATAGAGTATTACAGATGTGATCTGACCATTGCAGAGCAAAATGCAACAAAAGTCATTCTCAATCTGAATGCCTCATATCTCCTGATGTAATAAGTTGTTCTTTTGTGTGTGTGTGGTGTTTTTTTTTTTTGTTTTTTTTTTTTTTTGTATGAAATCAAATCACATTTTGGAGACTTGTTACAAAAACAAAAAACCAAAACAAAAAAAAACCCAGGTCATTTCCACATGTCTGCTTTGTCCATCCTGTACAAATACAACCATTTGTTTGATGATTGTTTTGGACTACAAATAGAATTCCACATTAATAAGCATGGTTTTTGTTTTCATTTGCTAGAAGCTGCCAAAAGCAATATACCAGAAATAGGTTGGCTTTTACAGTGGGGGTTTACTGGCTTACAAGCTTACAGTTCCAAGACTGAGAAAATTGCACAAATCAAGGCCTCATCAGGAGATGCTCCCTCCTCAAAGACTGGCTGTGGGTGGATCCTGGACTCCTCTGTCACATAGGAAAGCACATGGCTCTGTCTACCAGTCTCTGCCTCCTCCTCGGGGCTCAGTTGCTTTTAGCTTCTGGCTGCTCCATCTGTGGCTTTCTCTCCCAGCTTCTGTGGGTTTTTCTCTGAGCTCCTGTGTCTTTTTTCTCTCTGTATTCATCCTGTTTATAAAGGCCTCCTATAAGAGGATTAGGACCCACCCTGATTCATACCTTACTGAAATAATATAATCAAAGGTCCCACCTAAAATAGGTTCACACCCACAGGAAAGGATGAGTTCTAAGGACATGATTTTCTGGGGTACATCCAACATCAAACCATCACAGTTTTCATTATGTATTCAAAATTAAGCCAATTAAAAAATTTTTTTGAGGATATCATTAAGGGAAAAAAATCAAGGCATGGTGCAGATAGCATTGGAAAATCAATGCAGCCTGAGCCTGGCTCAGTTATGAGCAGCCTGTGTGACCTCAGGTAAATCATTTCACCTGGGCATCAGTTTCCTTATCTATAAAATCTGCTCAGTATAATTTTAATATGGTGTGCATCTCTAAATTCTACCTTAAATCATTTTGTACCACGATTTAAATCTATTTTTAAATCTTAAGATTTTCCATCTGCTTCCATTTTGATAAGTGTACCTTTGTTTTTATCAAAGTCGTTGATTAAGATGTTGAGTTAGACCATACCCAGGATATGCCACAAGAAGCCTACCTCTAGGCACACAGCTAGTGATTCAGCACACCTTACACTTTGGGTTTTTCAAAATTGCCACAAAAAGTTTATTATCATTCATCTAATATTCACTCAATTTTTTCCTGCAAGAATATCATGATAAACCTACTAAATGCCCTAGAAATCAAAATATTCCCTAATTGCTAAGTTTAGTGTACATTGTCAGATCTCTATAAGTTAACACCGAAGGAAACACAGAGAGTTGTCTTTAGTTTGCCTCAATACTAGATTATAGTGAATAACTGAGACAGAAGGTGCTGTATAGAAGGAAAAAAGACATTTGAGATTTTTCCACCTCAACATTTCCACCACTCCTCCACCCAAAACACCTCCACCTGCACCTCCTGCACATTTCTATTTATTTTTATTGCTGATGTGGATGCAGGCACAATACTGCATCAGTGAGTCAGTTACTGGAAAAGTGAAATAACTGAGAGCTGGTGATATTGTGTCATACACAGTAGAATCTGAGATTGACCGGAACCAAGCAAAGCAGAAAGAGGTAACAATAGTAAGTAACTAAGAGTGGAGTGATTCTCCAGAGCAATGGCAGACCAGGACTCCTTAATCAGTAAGAAGAGATCACAGTGGCTGGAATTGGAAAGCACTCTGATTCTCTTACTTCCAGGTGGGCAAGGTATATTTTTATAGCTAAGATCCAGGATAGCTAACCAAATCTTAGGCACTTAGTGAATGACACTGATGGGATCACATATTTCCCAAAGTGTTAGACTTACCTATGATATTCACCTGATATGCAATTTAGTTCAGTCTGCATAAACCCCAAAAATCAAGGAGTGATGATCAGGGGAATAAGGGCAACTGCCTCAGTAAAAAGACTCAATTACTTGCCTATTTGCTGGAGTAGAGGCAGTTTTGAGTCCTAGAAACCACTGACTGAAGGAGACGTCAGGTCTTCAGGAGGAAGCATCCTGCAATGCCATGGTAATTCTCTAGGTCATAATTCCCCAGTCCTTCCCCTAGAGGATCCTACAGCCATTTATTCAGGGAATCATTCACCAGGGAAAAGGGAACATCCAAACCTTTCAAGAGAGAGTTAACATAGATAAACAGGGGCTAGAAACAACATCATGGCCCTCCTTTTACAGAGGGGACAAATGAGAATGATAAATGAAACCTCCAATCATGTCCAGCTCATTGTGGGTCTAGTCCATGGACCCACCTGGTGATAATTTCCTTGGTTCTGACTAGACACATCTAGTCATTAGAAAAACTCCATACTGCTTCCTTGGTCCATGAAGTAAGAACGATTGTAGGTGAAAAGTGAAATTGAAACCTCTGGAACAGCCCCTATATCATCCAGTCAAGATAGTAAATTCAAAACAATACCTTATTCCTGGGAAATGGCAACAATTAGTGCCACTATTATAGATCTAAGGATGGATGGGTGGTAGTCTCAATGATATCTCCATTTATTCATCACCTAGAGAAAGCAAGATGAATCTTTGAGGATGACCACGGATTACCGCAATTCTATAAGGTGAAGCCCAAAATGAAGCTTCAGTGCCATAAAGGTCATCTTTGTTAGTGCATATTAACAAGGTCTCAGGCACATGACATATGTGGTCATTGATCTGGCAAATGGATTATTTTCCATTCCTACAGCTTGCATTCATCTGGGGTAGACAACTGTATACCCAGGGCTATGCTAATCTTTATGTCCACTGTTACAATATAGACCAAAGGGACTAAACCATCTGGGTATTATTTAGAACATCACATTAGTCCACCATATCTGTGATATCATGTTAATCGGACCATATTCACAGGAGGGGGATGTAAATTGGGAGCCTTTCTAAAACACCTGCTCTTCAGAAGATAAGAGATAAAACCTATAAATATTTAGAAGCACACCATCTCAGTGAAGATTTTAGGGGTCTAGGATTCTGTGGAATGCTGGGATTTGCTCCAAAATTAAAAAAATATATATTACATCTAGCAACTCCCATCTACTACCAAGAAAGAAACATATTACATACTTGAGAATTCTACTCAATCCATACTTTTTTGAATGACACTGAAGTCTTTGAGTAGGGCTGCTCAGAGCAATAAAGTATTCTATAGCAGTTTAGTCTGCAGTGCAAGAATTCCTTTACTGGGGCCATAAGACCTGGCAGACCTTATTATATTAGTGGAAATCATGATATGAAAACATAGAGTGGGGGAATTTATGGGAAGCCTTTATTGGAAGAGTCACAACATAGACTCTTAGGGTTCTAGAGCAATACCATGCCACCTTTTGAGAGACAGATACAGACATGCACCTGAACATGAAATATTCAATGGCCATCTAGTCAGAGATGCCCACCATGAGTGGGTTCTTTAAGACTCAAAAATACATAAGATCTGGCAACCCTACAGAAATCCACTGCAAGATAACTGTGATACATTTGTAATCCGAGGTGCTAAAAAACAAAATAGAATATCTCAGTCACTTGACCTAAGCCAGCCATTGTTATCAGCCACCCAAGTGCTAACACAGTGAGCTCATGGATGGAATAGCTGTTTTGGCATTGAGGAAAGCTATGCATTGACCTCATAACCTGGGCTCCCACTAACCAAGGATGCTGTAGCCACTTCTCTGCAAATGTCCAACCTGACATCAAGAGAACCAATTCTGAGCCCTGATACAACAACATCCTTCAAGGAAACAAGTCAATTTCTTGGTATCAAGTTGATTGTGTTGGATATGTTCCATCATGGCATCATTCTATCTTAACTGGAAGTGAAATGTATTCTGGGTATGGTAGATTGAATAATGTCCCCTACAAAACCTTGCTCAAGTCCTGATCCCTGGTCTTATGGTTGTGAACTCATTTATATTTGGGATCCTCAAAGATCCTATTAAGATGAGGCCAAACTGAATCAGGAGTCTTTATAAGCAAAGGGAATTTGGTCATGAAGGAACAATCCACAGGAGGAGATAGAAACAAACAGATAGCCATGTAATGGGGTCAGATTGATTGCCAGCAAGGCACCATAAGAATGCCACAAACTTTGGATAAGACATAGTCTGCTGATACCTTGATTTGGGACTTCTAGCCTCCAAACTGTGAGTTCATAAATTCATGTTAAGTCAACATTTATGGAACTTGTTGTAACAGTCCTAGCAAACTAAAACTTTGGGTATGGGCTTGCTTCACTTGCCTGCAGGGCCTCAGCCAGCATCACTATTAAGGGCTTATGGATTTTTTAACCTTTCAACATGGGATCCCATGCAGTCTTACACTACAGTACAAGAGGTATGTCAATGAGTGCATGTCCATGAGATCCACCGGTATTCTTTAACATACTGTATCACCCTGTGGCCTGATGGAAAAATGGAACAGCCTATTAAAGGTGCAGCTATGACACCAGGTAACTAATTGGCTTCTCCAACTGCTGCAGTTATTTTATTCAGTATTTCCTCAAAGTTCACCTGCAGATTTTAAGTCCCTTGAGGACAAGGATTTTGTCTTAGATCTTTATCTTGCAAGTGAATTAGTACAATAACTAGTCCATAGTTACTCACAATTTGCTGAATTGACTGGGAGTAGATTTTTTTTTCCTTTATTTTTTATTTTAAATATTGCTTAAAAGACTTCTAGAAATTTTTCATATATTTAGCATTTAAAAATATGATTCACTTTATCTACTATCATGGTTTGTATGCCATTTTTATCTTAAGCAGATACTCCATTATATAATATATATGAACAAAATCTCTTCTGAACTTAGCTATGACCAGAAACTCTACCCTAAAATATGCTAAATGATTATTTTCATCTTCTTGGAACAGGTGTTGGGTTTCAATTCTATGATATTTAGCTCTATGTATAGTATACAGAAACCTCTAAATACCAAATCTCTACTGAAAGCTTCTTGAGCTGTGTTTATCAAATATCATTGTGAATTGACCAATAGTATAGTACTTTGTTACTCTATTAACTGCCTTCCAAGTAGACTTTTCTTGGATTACAAATTTTAGTATTATCACTTTTCTGAGCACATTTGCCAAGGGATGTTGCATTCTGGTTCAAGATGGTAGTTTCCACAAAAAATGATTATTTTTCTTTTCAAAATTTCTTTAGGGAGTTTGTGAAACTAAATAAAGAAAGAGAAGAAAGAACACCGGCCTGAGGCACATTTGGCATATATTTTAGGTCTTTCTCTTATTAAATATTATCTGGGATAGTTTCAGTGTGAAATTTAAGCTTCAGAGGATGAGGCAGAATGATAATTTATCGAGGAGAAAACAGTGAGGTCCAGTGCAGAGATGAGGAAAGAACAGTAAAAAGGAAAGAGCCCATATTCTCTTGTTTTGGGGAATAGGCAAAATTTTTGCTACTAGAAAAATTGTAGAATCTTGGGTAGATATAATATCATTCACAAAGTTAATTATGTAAGTTCTAGTTCTGTTTGCTCTGAAGTGATATTAGATTGAGCCATGTGAACTTGTTATTTTTGAAGATGTAGATAGTCAAATATCAGCAGTTTTTAAGATTCAACCTAATCAAAATGATAAATATTCGATAAGTGTAGAAAATATTTAAAATCATGTACTGAAGAATTAAATTTAAAGGTTGGAAAGAAATTTAAAATACTTGTACTTCAACAATACTCCTTGTGTTTAAATCCATCTCCATGAAAAACTAAGACCACGTTGGGATGATAAATCTCATCAGTCCATAACCGATAGAGCACTGTAAGTGTCAAGAAACTCAATTAACTTCTGCTGATGCCCCATTCAATTTCTGGATAGATTTTACTGGGTTTTTTTTGTTTGTTTGTTTTTTGTTTTTGTTTTTTGATGTCTACTTAAAGAGATCTGCAATCTGTGTCTTTACTTGTTAAACTCACTGGTGCTGGTTCTGCCTTTTAAGGTCACTCAATAAGCTTGAACTAGCTTCCATTTTACAGGTCCCTCCTAAGTCTTTGAGTTAACTGGCTAAATCATGTCTGTTCTTTAAAGTATTTTTCATTTGAATTGAATTTGATATTCCTGTCATTCAGGCTGTAAAACCTATGGATATGCTTCCTTAAACCTGAGGCCTGCCATCATCTCTGACAGATATTTTGCCTCTATCCTTGCAGCCTAACATTGAATTAGGGTACTTTGTTGCCTTGTTTGTCTGACAGCCAGTGACAATACTGATTTATTTTCAAGTTTCTGTGTCTTAAAATTCATTTCCACCAGTACCTCCTCATGTCACAAAGACTCTGCTTCAAAGCTACATTTTAAATTTGCCTTACAAATAAAAAGGAGGTGAGTACAAAATTGTGCCAGCATTATATTTGAAATCTCACTATATGCTATTAAAGATTCTTTCCAATGCTATAATAATTTGAATGCATGGTTTGTTTATGTGCTCTAATTTTAGAGGAATAGAGATCAAAGAGTTGGTCACAATGGGTCTGTATTCACTATTGACAGAGTAAGTTACTAACAAGTTAGAGCAAATTATCATGGCATATCTCACTGATTGTTCATCCAGTTTGATGGATGGAAAAAAGAAATAAAATTTGAAAAATATAGTCTATATACAATTTTATATTTTGGAAAAAACTATAGTGAAAATTTCAACAAAAGCTCAAGAAAAAGTTTGTGTGGATAAATTCTCAAAGGGTGATACATTGAAATCTTTTTTGAAGATAAGTATGAAATTATTATGATTATTTGGGGAAACAATAGATTAAAAAATGTTCAGAAACTCTCATATAATCTAGTTTCCCTTTGCATATAAGTCACTACATTGTAGGATCATATTCTTATTGTTCTGGACTGTGTTATACATGCTTTCAGTTCAATTAGCATAGATGTCTAGCATTTCCAGATCAGTAGCTTTAATATAAGTCTCTTCATACAAGACAAATGGATTTAGAACTGTCCTTAGAGTACTACAATCACTTGTTACCTCATGACCCATTACTCATTAAATCACCATTTATGGTGTGAAAGAAACGTAGTCTGTATTCCTTGCTTTCCTTGAACCTATATGTTGGTTGGGGGAAAAAATTCACTGGCTTAGTTCTCTGGTACCATAGCAGGTAGCCAAATGTTTCTGAATGAGTGAATGCAGTATATGACCAGCTTAATATATGAGTGTTACAGAAAATACATGCCTTGAGCAGGGTTTCTGGTGGCTAGGTTATCTGCTTTTTTCTCTCAACTCATTTCCAAACTATTTGACTAGAGATGCCTTGGCACCCATGCAAACTGGCTATAAATGGGATCTGGCATCTGTTAGGATTCCTGCAGAAATAATTGTGGCAGGATAAGCTACTGGAGATAAAGGAATATTGCCTGGGGGCAAGGAGCATAAGGAAAGAGATCCTTGGATAAGCTTGACTTTCAGAAATTCACTGACCTATAGGAAGAAGTTTGACATCATTGTCAGTGAATATGAAAGGTGACCCTGATCCCCAGAAGACAAAGAAGTAGATGGATGAGTCC
The DNA here is from genome assembly GCA_026826555.1 of Tolypeutes matacus. Taxonomy (NCBI): domain Eukaryota; kingdom Metazoa; phylum Chordata; class Mammalia; order Cingulata; family Chlamyphoridae; genus Tolypeutes; species Tolypeutes matacus. The sequence continues at coordinate 40,822,492 of JAKSZT010054304.1, read as the reverse complement.
TCTTGATGAATAAGAGGCTGGGAGAGCTCAGAGAAACTAGAGCATGAAAATGATTCCTCCAGGTGTTTTGACAAGACGTAAGCAAGCTATGCCTCTGGACTGTGGATGAAGAAACTAATGGGATTCTTACTAATGGGATTCCAACGATTTAGGAAATTCTTACCAATGGGATTCCAACAATTTAGGAAATTCTAGCCCTTAGGCCTGAGCCTCATGAGCCAAGAAGGCAAACATAACAACCTATTTAAGGTTTCCCAGCAGTGCAAGAGAGGATATCAGGCAAAATAATCAGAACACGCTTGCAGTGCATTAGAACTACTTGTCAGAACAGATGAATATCTGAAATAATTTTAAAAAATTATATTGAGATTCATAAAGCTTTCTATGCTAAAATAATAATAAAAGCAAAATAAAACAAAACATATTATTTCAGAGTAAGCAATATATTAGCCTAATTGAAAATGAGCACAGTCACTCTAGAAATGACAATAAGTGGCTGAGGAGATCAAATTATAAGTAACATTTCAAATAGAGCAAAAATATAAAGAGACGATGATCTTGAGAGAACAGATAAAAGAATTGAAGGGTAAATCCAGGGATGTAATTTATAAATTATAGAAGTTCCAGAAGGAGAAAAAGAACAGAAAGAAGAAGAGAAAGAAATTATACAAGAAAATTCCCCTGATGTGAAGAAATAATTAAGTTTGTAAAATGAAAGGGCTTACAGAGTTCTAAACCAAATTGATGAAAAGAAAAACACATTAAGTATATCCTGGTAAAAGTCCTAAAGTCAAAGAATTAAAAAGGTATTTGAGACTCCAAGCAGAAATAAAAGTAATTTATATATTAGTCAGGGTTCTCCAAAGAAAATACATGGAAATAGCATGGAGATATTTATTTATTATAGGAATTGCCTCCTGCAAATGTGAGGATTAGCAAGCCCCAATTCTGTAGGGCAAGCCACAAAATGGAAATTCCAATAAAGGTAAAGTTGTATTCCCCAGAAGAAGCTGGCTGGCTGAAGAAAAGGCAGAAATATTTCTTTCTGACTTCAGAAATCCTTAGTTCACACTTTTAGACCTCCGATTTACTGGATAAGGAGACCCAACATTGCTGATGGCAAATTTCTTTTGTTGATTGTAGATACAATCAGATGTAGATTCAGTCAACTGACAAATGATGTAAATCCATCTATGAAATATTCTCACCATAACAATTTGGCTTGACCAAACAACTGGATGCCATAACCTAGCCAAACTGACACTGAGCTTAATCATCACAGCTGCAAAGGATGTGTTTGGCATAGGATTCTTATTAGTAATAGTTGAAGCTAGCAGAAAGGGAAAAGGGACCACAATTAAAGAATCCAATAGTCAGAAAAGATGTCACTTATTCGTCAAAGTGAAAAATTAAAAATATATATACACACATACATTTGAAGATAGGTGAGAATTTGGAATAGAAAACATATCACCCAGATATACTGCATGATTTAAATATTTGAGAAAGATTCTAATCAATCAAAATAGAAGCCAAGAGAGGTATATTAAGAGGAAGGTGGTGATCTTGAACCTATCCATCTATTCATACACCGTCCATCCATTGTCTACCTATTCATCTGTCTCTTTAGCATCTATACCATTCTATCCTAATAAAGAGGTACCATCTAATAATGAGTGACTCATTGCTAAATAGGAACTTTTGAAATAGAAATGGTATATTTAAAGATACATAAAGAGGCAGTATAACCCTTCTAAAAAGTTTTCATAATTTTGTTTGCTTGTTTGTGAAGGATGTGGGAAAAATTGGAGAGAATGAAGTGTTATACAGGTTGAAACAGTGCAACTCTTTTGGTAAAAGAGGTGGTGTCCTTTTCCAATTAGACCTGTAGGCTCTAATTAGTAGAGTTAGACAAGGGCTAAACATTATTAACAGTATGGAAAAGTATGATTGAAACACAAATTAACAAAAGGAAAAGTGAAATAAATAGCAATTTGACCAAATAAAAAACTAAGAAAAAATAAAATAAGAAGAAAAAATTTTAAATGAATACTATTAAACATGAAATAAACATATTGATCTTTACTTTAAATGCGAATGGGTTGAATTTTTCCATCAAAGGTAGATAATCACTTTGAGTCAAAATATAATACCAATGTATGTACTGTTTACAAGAAACACATTTAAAACAAAATTACAAAAAGTTTAAAAATAAAAAGATTGAGAAAAAGATATGAAAAAATTCCAACTATAAAATGTAAGAGACCTATTGTCAATATTGGAAAAGATGTAATTTAAAGGAGTTTATGAATGGTAAAGGATACTATATACTGAAAAATTTTAGCAGTAATTAAATAGTGGACACCAAATTCTGGAATAGCACAAAGAAGTAATAGCTATAATCATGAAGAAGCATGACAAGCAGGTTTTAAATAAAAATTAAAGCAAACTCCCTTTCTTGATGTAGTGGAAGTCCCAATTAATTTGAAAAAGTGAGTTATTTTAACTAGTCTGTTCAGTGACTGCATACAACCATGGAATGAAAGCATGTTAGAAAAATCTTGCTTATGCATGTCTGGTTGAAGTATGCCCAAAGAACATGTATCATAAAAATCAAAGACGGACGCTCATTTGATCACTCATGTTAAGGGCGAGTCTCAGGCAAAACAGTAGACCTGGCATATATAGATATGCTCCTACCCCCAAATTCAGATAACCACTAAACTACCAACTCAACAACTAACTTGGAGCTTTCTGAATGCTGTTTGGAAAATCATCTTTCCTTCATTCCATTTTCCATTAGAAACCTTGGAAGAAATGGAAGCTAATCTTATGAACTAATTCCTAGTTTAAAGTATTAATTTATCTTAATTGTTACAAATAACTGGATAACACTGCTGCAATTGCCTTTTTATCTACACATAAAGCCAAGCTCCTTCACACTGAAAAGACAATATCATTTCACTTTTTCTACTTTACAGTTAATCTGGCTAAAATAAACCCATCTCCACCCATTCAGTTAATTGGTTTATGTATGACCTAATTTAATTCTTGACCTTTGCTCCTGAGGGGGGCAGGATGGGAATCTGTGAAGATAAGAAATGGGGAAGAAAACAAAAACAATTTATATAAGACATTCAATTGACTTAGGGGTAAAGATAGATAATATGTAGATAAATGTAGAAACAGTGAGAGAGAAAAAGTGAAGACAGGAGAGAAAGGGAAAGAAAGCTAGTGTGGTGGATTGAATTGTGTACCTGAGTTTGGATATGTTTTTGGTCTTGGTCCACATTCTGGTAGGTATGGATCCATTGTAAATAAGATTTCTTCAAGATGTTACTTCAGTTAAGTTGTGTCCCTTCTGAATCAGGTTGGTCTTTAATACAGATTTACATGCAGAGTGGAAGTCAGAAGGAGAGAGAAGCCACTGATGCAGCCAGAGGATGGATGTCAAAGGAACCCAGAAGTGAATGAGGAGACATCACCATGTGATTGCCATGTGACAGAAGCCAAGGACCAAGGATCACCAACAGCCAGCCCTAGCATTCCACAGTCTTCTGGAAGAAAGCATCACCTTGCTGATGCCTTGATTTTGGACTTCCAAATAGAAAACCATGAAACCGTAAATTCTGTTTTTAAGCCAATCCATTGTTTGATGTCTGTTTTAGCAGCTAAAGTCATACTAAGGCTAATCCATGAGATAGTGTGTTTATATAAACTAAATATATTTACATTAATTATTTGCAATCATATTTAAAGTAGATGTAATTTCCAGGTGCTTAAAGGGAGTAAGGAGAGGAAAGTAATGATTGTTATATGATTCAAATAATTTAATTTCTAATTTTACTTTAAAAAACTGAAGTGGCATAAAACCACAACAAGGAACCAGTTCATATATATCATTATATCTTCTTATGGGATATTCATTTGTTTTCTGCTTTAATGTTAAAGTGAAAGAGAAAAATGTAGTGGGTTTTGGGGGGTGGGGGAAATGAAAGATTAATTCTAACAAGTGTCAGGATGTACATGATGAATGTAAATATTAATCCAGGTTATCATCATCTTCACCTTCATTATAATTCTTCAAAGCTGGCATTTTTTAATGAAAACAATAAAAAAATGCAATTGCTGTAAAATACTCAAAATATATGTCACTTCTGGAGAAACCAAGTAGCTGTGGAAAGAGCTGTTATCAGAGGGTGGAGACATGGATTCCATTCCTCTTCTGCTGCCAACTCACTGAGTATCTTTGGGTTAGCAAATTGATTTCACTGAGCCTCAGTTTCTTCAACTGTTAAATGATAGGGTGAGACTAGAGAAAAACTATAGTTGTTTTTAGACCTAAAATAATTATAGTTACAGTACCATAACTAAGGAGAGACATTGCTGCAGCCTTTAATTATTGATGGTGGAACTAGGACACAAGCAATACAGAACTTCTTTAGCCTTAACCATATTTTTAATAGAGCAATGGCCTCTCATCTGAAGGAAAAAAAAATATTTCTTATACCACACTATTCAAATTTCTTTCCAAATAGACCAAGAGCCAATTTTCATCATTTTATTACTAGAAAGCAATATATCTCCTTTTTTGAGGAATGGTGAAAGAGTAAACTGAGAAGAGATCCCCAAAGGGAAGGCTTTTTCCAAATCTTACCTTAAAAGCAGAAAAATAAAGCAGAAGTGGATGTATGAAATTATACATTTGTAGTTTGTACCTCTGCCTTAGTTTCCTAGCTCCTAAAACAGATATCATATGATGGCTTTTCTTAATAACAGGAATTTATTGTGATTATTGAATCACAGTATTGAGGCTAGGAGAAGTCCAAATTGAGGTGTCAGCAAGGTGATGCTTTCTTCTCCTTGAAGACTGGCACTCTGGAGCTGACTGCTGGTGATTCTTGGATCCTTGGCTTTTCTATCAAATGACAATGCACATGGCAGCAACTTCTTTCTTTCCTGGGTTCCATTGACTTCCAGCTTCTTCTCCTCCATGGCAGCTTTATCCCTGTGACAGTTGACTTTGGTGAGAAAGTACCTCTTATGGTACCATGAGTTGGACTTTCCATGACCTTGGGACTGTAAGCTTTTATCCCAAATACACTTTCTAAAAGCCAACAGATTTCTGGTATTCTGCATCAGCAGCCTTTTTGCAGACTAATACAATATTTCTTTTAAAAATTAGTATTTTTAACATCACATGGATAGAATGTGAGTCTTAATATGAATACTTCTATATTGTAGAACAGTTTTGCTGTAGGCTTTTAACTTGACACTTTTGAAATCTCCCACTGTAATCCAAATATTATAAACTGAATTAACAGTTTCTTTAAACTTTATGAGAAGAAACAATTAATAGAGATTATTGACAAAAATTTCAACCAATTCACTTTGCATATTGTAATAGTTTGAAGTTCTGTTATGAATCCCAAAAAAAGTAGGATTATGTTTCTGAACTAATCCATTCCTGTGGGCATGAGACCCTTTCCACTGGACAACATTAGTGAGGCATGACTGAGGTTAAGTCCCCACCCTCTTCCTTGATCTGATATAAACGGATGCACAGAAGGTGACAGACACACAAAGTAAAAAGAGGCTGCCATATAGATCCTGCCGTATGAGAGTAAGGACTCCAGTTTCGCTCACAGCTCAGCTCAAGGAGAGAAGCCTCTGAGAGGCTCAAAGAGCTGAGACCCAGGGAGAGATGAGCCATATTCCTAGTAGCTCAGAGCTGAACTCTGGAAGAAAGTCAAACAGCTGAGACTGAGAAAGGAGGCCCAATAAAAGACAAGCCCTATGCCTGATTGCCCTCAGCTAAGTTCTGGGAGGAAGATTCTGGAGGGGAAGACAGAGACCTCGGCAGAGACCAGTGGCCATCTTGCTTTAATATGTGACAGATAACTTTGGTGAGAAAGCATCTCTGCTGATGCCTTGCTATGGGCATTTCACAGCCTTGGAACTGTAAGCTTTTACCCCAAATAAGTCCCCTTTATAAAAGCGAACACGTTTCTGGTACTTTGCATCGGCAGGCCTTTGGCAAACTAACAAACATATTATTGTGATCTTCTTTACAATAAAATCTTTCAAGTTGCGTTGGGGGTGGGTGGAAATGAATGCCAAAACCCATGTGGGTTTTCACTTCAGTCTAACTTATACTTTTCTAAAATAACAAATATAAATAAGAAGGTTTGCCTAAGAGGTATAAAAGAGTCAGTTAATTGGTAGTTAGACTTTTTATAGCAGTTGCTCTACATTTTTCTTAAACAAAGTCATATATGCTATATTAAAAGTGTAACGACCACTTTTTTAAAAGCATAAACCCCACCCATCTCCTCCTAAATGTTTAAATTGCCACGTGGCTCATTGCTCTCTTGCCGTATTTGTCTCCTAAGTTAATATTAGCACACTGACCCAACCAGGTCAGCACAGCTTGTACCTTGGTGAAGGTGACCTGCCATTTTCTGTCTCAGAATATTGTAAATTGATTCATTCCTGTAAAGTTTCATCCCTTCACAACTCCAAAGTTCTTTTCCAAAGCTCATTTTCAAAAAAAAGATTTGGCAATAAAAAAACCTAACCTTTTCAATACATATCAAAAGGAGAGAATATATTTATTTCCAATAATATTGCAAAACAACTCTTGTAGAAGCATAACAAATTATAAAAACTTAAATTTCCTGGAGAACTGAAAACTCTGTCATTTTTAAAAGTAACTTTTCACATAGTGGACATATTTTAAAACATTTTAAAAGTAATGTTTTTCTTTCAGAAAATACCATTTATTTCCTGCCCACTGGTCACTTAATTTTAAAAATTATTATACTTAATTTTCAATATGCCATCCTATAAGAAAGACAATAGAACATTTAAATCAAGATGCTTTCATAAAACATAAATAATATAAGATAAAGCCAGTAATAGGTAAGAGTACAATGAAGGTACTGTTGAAGTGTTTTGAAACTTTACTTCATAGATTCTCCATTATCTGAATTTTATTTCACAAAAGTATGCAATACATTAGTAATAAAATACAAGCAAATTTTAAGGAGAAAAAGACTGAAAAGGAAGTTGGAAAAAGCATTTTTTTTTTTATTCTTCAGCTAAGACAGCAGAAGCACTTTTAAACCCAAATATATACTTTATTGATTCTTTTGTCAATGAAAACTATCTTTTTTCATAAATGCTATTTCATAAGTGAAAATATTCATAAGTGAAACATAATATCATCTTCAAAAGAGATGCCATAAAGTATTCTCTTGGGAATGAGACTCTCTCAATAGAATATTTTTCACAACAAAATGGTTACCAATTTTGGACTTTCTTTCTCTGCGTTAAGCCATAGGTCATATATTGTATATACATTATCTCATATTTTACTCCAAAAACCTTATGAAATTGATAAATATGAGTTCATTTCTGCTGATGAGAAACTTGCTTTGAGAGTTTACTTAATTGCCTAAGGTTTTAAAACAATTGAATGAGAAGGGCAAAATTTAAAATGCAAGCCCTTTTTATCCCAATGCTCCACTCATTCCTTCAGGACACGTAGCTGCCAGGCACTCTGTCTATACTGCTTATTTCTGGCTGGGTGTGAGCGACAGTAAATGTCCACCTAGATACACAACAAAGTGACAACTATGAGGAAAATTAAACAGAGTGACATTATCAACAGTAGATGAGGGAGTGCAGACATTTTAGGTTTAGTAACACACAAAGACTTTCTGAGGAGATGACATTTATGCTGAGATTTGAATGTCAAGAAGGAAGTAAGAATGAGATGATAAAAGAGGAGCAACTGTGACCATACTGCAGCAGAAAAACTTTGATGTTGAAGGACCAGCATATTGGCCAACATGGCTGTAGCACCTGAGCTAGAAAGGATAGAAAATGAGATTACAGAGGTGGAGGCAGGGACCAGATCATATAGTGTTGTTGAACAGCCAAGGAATTTGTTGTGGGGAGGTAAGGGAGTGTTTCAAATAGAAGAATGGCATAAACTGGGCTTCATATTATTTTATTTATTTATTTTTATTTTATTTATTTTATTTTTTTTTTGAGATACTGGGACCAGGGATTGAACCCAGGACTTCATATGTGGGAAGCCAGTGCTCAACCACTGAGTCACATCGGTTCCCTGGGTTTCATTTTAAATAGATTACTCTAGCTATTCTTCAGGGGAATGGATTTGGAGAGGGATAAAGTCTATATTCACAAGAATTAACGGTGGATACATAATCACAAACAATGATAAGCATAAAATTTACATTTTATGATTATCCTGAAATTATCACCTTGTAGAAAAGCACAAAATTAGAGTATACTTTAAAAATCTCTCCTTCAGTGAAAAACTGTTGAAAAATACATTTGTAGGTTTTTTTGAATGTTTTAGCAAACAGTATTATGGAAAGCTTATTTAAAATGATGTAGAGTTCAATGTATTCTTTCAAATAACTTATGTTATGACTTTTTTAATAATAGCATTTCATATACTAATGCTTAAAAGTAATTTTCCAACATGACAACATAAACTCCAGCTATTGAACATGCTGTTGCTACACTGATTTGATAGCTCTTTCTGAATGCTAATGGTATGTGTCAAGCTAGAAGGAAACATATTAGGAACTAAAGTATCAATTTTTAAAAATATTCTTTATTAGAGAAATTGTGAACTTACAAAACAATCATGCATAATGTGCAGAATTCCCACACAACACTCCTCTACCAACACCTTACATTGTTGTGGAACATTTGTTAAAGGCTATGAGAAAACATCATCAGGCTATTACCCCTAACTATGGTCTATAGCACACAATTCATATACTTTTTCCATACCCCTGCTATTATTAACACAGTACCTTCTTTGACATTGATGCAAGAATATTAAAAATATTGCTGTTAATTATAGTCCAAAAGTTACATTCATTGTATTTTTCCCATGCATTTCCATAGTCTTACTACTTTGTGATTGTGATGTACATTTGTTCTAGTTCATGGAAGAACGTCCTTGTATTTGTACTATTAACCACAATCCTCATTCACCTCCAGGTGCACTATCTTATTCAGTCCCTAGATTATTCTTTAGCTTTCTTTCTATTGACATTTACATCCCTAGACTACTCCTTTTAGCCACAATCCTATTTATAAACCAGCTGTGTTAGTTATACTCACTGTAATGTTACCATCAAGCCTATCCATTTCCACACTTTTACAGTCAAGCTAATTAGAAATTCTGCATACATTAAGCATCAGTACCTCATCCTACCTCCTAGTTATCTGTACTCTAGGTTTTAATCTATGTGTTTATTCTTCTTATTTAGTTCATATTAGTGAGACTATAATATTTGTGCCTTTTTGTCTGGCTTATTTCACTCAGTATAATGTCTTCAAGGTCATCCGTGTTATCACATGTGTCCCAATTTCATTTCTTCATACAGCAGCATAGTATTCCATCATATGTATATACCACATTTTGTTTATCCATTCATCTGTTGATGGACACTTGGGTTGTTTCCATCTTTTGGCAATTGTGAATAACACCTCTATGAACATCAGTGTGCGAATGTCTGTTCATGTCATTGTTTTCAGTTTTTCTGGATATATTACTAGTAGAGGGATTGTTGGATCATATGGCAGTTCTATATTTAGCTTCTTGAGCATCTGCCAAACTGTCTTCCACAGAAGATGCACCATTTTACAATCCAACCAACAGTGAAGGAGTGCTCCTATTACTCCATATCCTCTCCAGCACTTGTTTTCTTTTTTTTTTTTTTTCCAATAATGGCCATTCTGTGAGTTATGCGATATCTCACTGTAGTTTTTTTTTTAAAGATTTGTTTATTTATTTACCCTCTCCCATTGTTTTGCACTCTATGCCTGCTCTCTATGTATTTTTCTGTGTCTGCTTGTCTTCTCTTTAGGTGGCACTGGGAACCAATCCTGGGACATTCTGGAGTAGAGATAGTTTGCTCAATCTCTGGCGCAACCGCAGCTCCCTGGTCTGCTGCATTTCTTATTGTCTCTCTTCTGTGTCTCTTTTTGTTGCATCATCTTGCTACACCAGCTCTTTGTGCAGGCCAGCACTCCTGCACAGGCCAGCACTTCAACTGGGCCAACACTCCACATGGGCCAGCATTCCGCATGGGCCGGTACTCCACATAGGCCAGCACCCCACATGGGGCAAGCTCTCCACACAGGCCAGCTCTCTGCTTGGGCCAGCTTGCTTTTCACCAAAAGGCCCTGGGACTAAAACCCTGGACCTCTTATATAGTAGACAGGAGCCCAATCGCTTGAGCCACATCCGCTTTCTTTATTGTAGTTTTCATTCGCAAATTTCCCTAATAGCTAGTGATATTGAACATTTTTTCATGTGCTTTTTCTCCATTTATATTTCGTCTTTGGACAAATGTCTATTTAAGTCTTTTGCCCATTTTTCAATTGGATTGCTTTCTCTTTTACTGTTGAAGTATATGATCTCTATAAAGCATGGAAATCAAACCTTATCAGATATGTGGTTTCCAAATAATTTCTTCCATTGAGTGAGCTGCCTTTTCACCTTCTTGACAAAGTCTTTTGAATCACCTTTGAATCACAGAAATGTTTAAGTTTGAGGAGGTCCCATTTATCCATTTTTTTCTTTCTTTGCTGGTGCTTTTGGTGTATGGTTTTAGAATCTTCCGCCTACCACCAGGTCTTGAAGATGTTTCCATACATTTTTTTCTAGGAGTTTTATGGTTTCAGATTTTATAGTTAGGTCCTTGATCCATTTTGAATTAATTTTTCAATGAGGTGTGAGATAGGGGTCTTCAACTTTCTTTTGGGTATGGATATACTGTTCTTCCCAGCACCATTTATTGATTAGAGTGTTCTGACCCAGCAGGGCAGGCTTGACAGCCTTGTCAAAAGTCATTTGAAAGTTGAGGGATAATCTGTGCAGAATTGTGAAAAAGGTTGTTTGTAAATCTTTAGAAATGAATAGAAATGTTTAAAGTATATCATGGTGTTTGTAACTAGCAGTGCTATTGTATGGGTATGCCAGTAGTTGAAAAGGAAAGTCTGAGGTCATGTATATTACTAGAAGGAAAGCTAAAAATTGTAACATGGGACTATATAAGATAGTAAAACCTCATGTAAAACACGAATATGGGTGATATTGCATATATAAGACTGTTTTCACAAAATATAAATACAAATATACTAAAGAGAAGGAAAAAGAATAACAGCTATGTACAGCAGGCAAGGCATAGAGAGATTGAGAGGTGATGAGTTTTGTTTGGTTGTTGTTGTTTTTTGTTTGTTTATTATTATATTGAAATGATGAAAGTGCTCTGGGAGTGCTGGGGTGATGAATGCACAAAAATGTGATTATACCGAATACCATTGATTATCCTCTTTGGATGGATTTATAATTTATTAATATGTATGAATAGAATTGAAAAAAGTGCTGCCTCTTCTGCAGCTCTCAGTGTTCTGGTTAGCTCTTCAGCTTGGACTTGGTACCCCTTTTGGGAAGCAGTATCTAAGGAGACTATGGCTTTAGCCAAGGCTGATGGAAAACACAAGAAAGGTGTCAAGACTGAAAATAATGATCATACTAATTTAAAAGTGGCAGGGTAGGATAGGTCTGTGGTGCAGTTTAAGATTAAGAGGAATACTCTACTGAGTCAGCTAAAGAAAGGCTATTGTGAACAACAGTGTTTGTCAATGAGGCAGATCAGATTTCTATTTGACAGCAGCCAATCAATGAAACAGACACACCTGCACAAATGGAAGTGGAAGATGAAGATACAATTGTCTTCCAGGAACTGAGAAGAGGAGCCTGCTACTTTCTTTCAAAACTCTGTTCCTACATATCAAGAATACAGTCTCAATTAAAAAAAACAAACAAACAAAAAAACCCCACAAAATTTGGTTCCACCACAACCTGACTACTGCAGTAGAGTGTTCTCTATTCTTTCATTTTTCCCTTCCCATTCCTTTACTTTATTGTAACTGGTATGTGTGTGCAAAAGGATATTGCTTATTTTATTTTTTACCAAATGACAAATAGTCTGTTTTAGTTGACGTTACTAAACTAACATCAACTAAACTAATGGTATACTTATTCAACTCTTATCTTTATATTCCAGCAAGTTATTTTGTTGTCACTGATTAACAAAAAACAACATAAACAAAATCCTTGCATGCCTTGTTCAATTGGAAAATTTTACTGTTTTTTATTTATCATTGTAAATCCATGTACAATTTTATAACTCCTTTTGTACATAGCTGTACATGCAGGGCAATCTCTCTGTAAGCAGGGACAAATAAGTCTAAAATAAATGAATCCTAGATAGTTTTCCTTCAAGTCAAGAGTCTTGTTGTTTAAATAAACTTCTTGTTTAAATATGTCTATATACATATATAGAGAGAGACACTATAAATGTGATGCCTCCCTTGATGCTAAAGATGAAGCAAGCATATATTCTGCTCTTAAAAAGGTTGTAGGCTAACAAAGAAGATCATAATAAATAAGATCTGTAAAAAAAAATTTGAAAGAGATATATTATTTAGCTATAGGAGCTATAAGATATTGTGGATGTTGAAAGATGGGAAAGATTGCTTCTCCCAAAATAAGGGAATTTCTCGATGTAAGTAGCATTGAATTATAAGATATGTTAGAGTTAAAATTCCTCTCATTTGAAGAAGAATTTATCAGACATGAATAGAAACAAAGGTGTGTATTAATTTTCTATTGTGTGTAACAAACTACCACAAATGTGGCTTAAAATGGTACACGTTTACTATCTCACAACTTTTTTGGCTTAGGAGTCTGGGAATGATTTAGCTTGTCTTCTTCTTAGGGTCTCAGGAGGCTACAATCACAAGTTTGGCTGAAGCAGTAGTCTCATCTGAGGACCCCATTTTTGTTGGAGAATTAAGTTCCTTGCAGTTGAAGAACTAAGGACTTCAGTTTCCTGCTGACTTTTAGCCTCAGGGTACCCTGAGCTCTACAGGTTTTCTTCAGTTCCTTGCACTTGGGTTTCCCAACATAAAACCCACAACATGGCAATGTGTTCTTCAAAGATAGACTCTAGCAAGGTGTGCACACAATTTTCTATATGTAAGCGTGTATACGTTCCTCCAATGGTAGCTAGGAGTTATGAACTCCAGAAAAACATGTTCTTAAACCATTCATGTGGGTGTGAACCCATTGTAAAAAGTACCTTTTGATGAGGTTTCTACAGTTAAAGTATGGCTCACCTGAATCAGGATGGGTCTTAATCCTCTTACTGGCAGCCTTATAAAGAAGGCACAAAGAGAGAGGCCACAGGGAGCAATGAAAAGACAAAAGTCAATGGAACCCAGGAAGAAAGGAGAAGACTACCATATGCATTTATATGTGATGGAAAAGCCAAGGAACCCTAAGGATAACTAGCAACCAACTCCAGAATGCCTCTGTCTTCAGTGAGAAAGCATCGCCTTTCTTACACCTCAAAGCCATAGGCCAATTAACTCCTGTTGTTTAAGCCATCTTATTCTATGGTATTTGTTTTAGAAGCTAGGAAATTAAAACACCTCCCATCACATTCAATGTATTCCATTGGTTAGAAAAATACCACAGGTCATGTTCAAGCTCAAGGAGGAGTCCTACACAAGACTGTGAATACCAGGAGATGGAAATTATTAGCAGTCTGCCCTAGAATCTGCCTACCACAATGTAGAAGGTAAAATTTTTGGTATGAATAAAAGGTATGACATGCATCTGGTAGAGTGAAAAAAGTTTGGATTCACATCATGTAGAGTGTTGAATCCCGTACTCTGGGGTTGAACATTATGTTAAGTACAGGAGGAGACCATTATAAAATTTTCGAACAAGAGAAGAAAGTTAATGGAACTAGAATTCAGAAAGTTCAATCTGGAAATGGCTTATTAAATGGATAAGGAGAGAAAATAATTGGTTTGGAGAAGTGAATAATTCATCAACTTGTTGAAAGAGTAGATTAAATAATGAGGATTGCTGCAGAAAATATGATTATATATTCAGAATTCTAAATAAAACTTTGTATTTTAAACTGCATTACCAAATGGAAGAGTGCTCATCAGTTACCATTTCCTTAATACAATGAAATTACAGGATTCCCTTTATAGGTGAGTGCAACATAGGATGCTCTTTGAGAATTGTACTGTAAGGAGAATTGAGGTCATGAGGCACTCAAATGTAGGAAATAAGACCTCAGGATACTCAACAGGAGAGACAAGATGAACCTTATAAACATAAGTTAGCATCTTCTAAAAGTTATATGTTTGAAAATAATAATGATAGTTTGCCTATAAAATATTAGGTATGTAATATTTTGTGGTGATTTTTAACTTTTGTTCTCTCACTATTGATAAATAACACTGTAGAATTAAGGAAAAGATGATGTCTTCATGGGTAGCATATAAAGGAAGTGGAAATTGAGATAAAGAAGAGTTTACAGATAGAAAGAAATTGAAATAAAAGGCATAGAAATTGACAATGAAGAGACATCTGAAAGAGAGAATAAAAATGACTGGTATTTTGATCCCAGATGATTAAGGGGTTATTAATTAGAAAGATAAGGAATATTGGGATAGGACTAGGTTTTAGAGCTAAGAGGAAAAAATTTGTTTGTTTATACTGAATTTAAAGGATTTTCAGAACTGTTGGTGAAGATGCCCAATACACATTAGATATGCAGCACCAGAACCCAGGAGAGTAGTTAGGATAAACATGTGGACTCTCAAGAGTTACCAGTTACTGCTGGAAATTAAGAGAATACGATTGGGTAAGATTACCCTGGAAAAGAGTGTGGTGAGAAGAGACAGGGACAATGAGCAAAGTTTTATGGAGTATCTATATTTCAAAGATGGATGAAGAGGACCAAAAGTGAAAAGATACTTCAAAGGACAGTATATTCTAAACAGTCATTGCAAACTCAATCCCTTGAGAGGTCAGGCAAATGGCATTGAAGCAAGCCAGGTGTGAAGCTGTCGAACTAAGGGAAAGTGAAGAATGTGTGCCCCACATAAAGTTATTGACTATTAAATAAATACTTTTTCTTAACAATGTCCACACAATAAATAAATAAATAAATCTATAATCTTCATTTGGGCTAAGGGATGCCAGTTTGTGATCTCTCGGCTACAGCAACAAGGAATTCAGAGAAGAGAAGGAAAGTCAGAAGGAAAGAAACCACTGATTCTGCAAATGAGAGGCTATTGGTAACCTTTAGAGAGATGTTTCAGTAAGTTATGTGAGCAGATAACAAAACATATGATTTAAGGGGAAAGTGGGTGATCAAGAGCCAAAACCTTGTCCTATTTTATCAACAATGTAAGACTTGGAAAAATGGCTGCAGGTGGTTGTAAGGGCAGCCACAGGGAAGGTTATAGCTGATGTGAGCATCAGAGGCATGACAAGGCTAAATACCAAGTGTCTCAGGTAGAGACAACAAAGAGTTGCATGAGGCAAATACAAAAACCAGAATTGTGAGTTGGAAACTCAAATAAGGAACCGACAGCTGTGCCCAAGAGAGTGAAAGTCCAGCCAAACCCAGAGGATGGCATCTTTCTGGTGTGTAGCCTTCTTCAAAGGTTGTAAACCCACCTTGCCAGCCTCCCCACACAGTTCAAAAGTCATCCAGATCTTCTAGTGAATAAGTTGCCTTTGCAAGGTAAAGTGAAGGATAAAAATGTGGCAATGGCTTGAACAGCTATGTCAGTTCTGAGTGTTATGGTTTTTAATTTTAGGAGAGAATAATGGTGCATAGCTGTGGACTGAATGACTGCTAGAGACGTATACTAGACGCTTAAAGAAAGCTTGTTAGAAGCAGACTTTGGAGCAGGGAGGAGGAGATGGAATCAAGGGCATAGATGGAGGGATTAGATTTTGAGAGAGAAAATGACATTTATTTCTCTAAAATGTTAGGGAAAGAGAGAAGAGGTTGCAAAAGATAAAAACACATTTCAAAGTGGCACAGAAACATATTGAGTAAGTGCATACTGGAAAGCTCTGGTCTCCTGTATAATCACATAAAATATTGGAGAGGGGCAGTGTCACAGATTAACTGCCCAGGTCAGTGTTAGGTTTTCAGTTTTATCCTGATGAAAAGTGTGTTGTTTTCATGCTGCCAAAGTGCAGTGACTCAGGTTTCACAGTTTGTGTGGTTGATTTCATGCTCTTTGCTTGGGTTCAGTCATTCAACAAATAATAATAGAGATCCTACAGTATGCCATATGGCATAGCTTTTTCATTGTTATTGTTTATTTTTCTGATTAGAAAAGTAATATTTGCTTCTGATAAAAGCCTAAACAAAGTAAAACTGAATAAAATATCATTTAATAAGCAGGTATTTCTTGAACATGTGTGAGGCTCTATTCTCGGAGCTGGGTCCACAAGAGCAAACAAAATAGACATGGATTTTGCCATATGAAAATTACAACCTGGTGGAGGAAACTAAATTCTCTGCCAAACTCCCCCACTACATCTTCATCCCCAGGTAAACACTCAATGGTTTTGTGTATATTCTGTCCATTGTTTTTCAGATTTCATATATTTTGGACTCTTTTATAACAATTCTGACAATTATATTTTTCCTCTTTGCTAAGTAGAGATTTAGATTTCTTCATGCTATATTTATAGACTAATTCTGATGTTTTAGACAAAATGACCCAAAAAGGATAGCAGAGAAAGAGCTTAGCGCTAGAATGGATTGCAAACATGATACCTGTCTTTGCATGATACCCCCCAAAATTTTATTATGCAAGGCTATATAATGGAATAGATGCATGACATGAAGCAAAACATATTCATTAATTTATTCTGTCAATAAACGTTGAGTGCCTACTTTGAGCGAAATGATGTTCTAAATACTGTTTACCTACCAAAGCAAATTTCCATGAAAACCTAATCTCACAGGAACAAACAAAACCAATAGAAAAGAACTAATAATGTACTTTTTCTGAACCAATATACTCTAGGGCATAATATGAAAATTAGAATTCAGAAAGAGAATGGATAAAAATGAGAGAGGAAATTTCAGGTTATTTGAAGGGTGGGTATACAGATTTCTTGATTCCCCCCTGACTGTAGGCATACACAGATTTTTCAGTGTTTTTCTTCTCATGTATTTTAAATGAACAGAAAATCTTCCCCTTTTTCGTCTGCTTTGTGGGGAAAAAAAAGATTTATACACTGGAATGCAGGTGAAAATACATCCAGGCATTTTACATATTTGTATGTTTTAAACTTTTATAATCATTTATTCTCATTCAAACTCCTGTTACTTTTTTTTTAAAGGACCCATCTATGGTAAACTGCATAGGGAATATGACTTTTGTGATTTTGCTTACTCTGCTCCAGAGAAATGTGAGAAATAGCTATGGTGTATGTCACTATAATTTGTGATAATAACTTAAAGATATAGAACAGACCCAACTGCCCAGAGTTAAATAGTGAATAAGCTTGGATTATATTATTTGATTGATATTTCTATCTCCAACACCTGTCAAATTACTGCCCCTGCAATTTTCTGCATTTTTATTTCACAGAAATGCCATGTATAATCCAAAATAAAATGGAAACAATTTGTGTGTTTCTCCCTCAATTTGTTACTATGGGAATGATGTTTCAAGGCCATTAAAGTTAAGTGCTTAAATACTCAATCCAATTCAACTCAACAGATATTTATTGAATATCCAATATTATGGTTACATGACAAAAAGGTCTTGAAGGTACTCTAAGAGAAGTATACTTTTAATCATAAAAGTACAAAAAAGTGGGAAGTGAGTACCTCTTTGAGGGGCAGGGCTGGTTGGTATTGAACAATATTTTTATATAGGTCTCACAAATTTCTTTGCTCCTCATCATCCTTATGAAGGAAAAATAAAAGCAATAACTAAGACTAAAAAAGGGAAAATATGACCAAGACATTTTATACATAAAGTCCACACTGCCGTGAAAATAGTAAGTACATCTGAGTGTTTGGTTGTGTTTGCTGCCAATGGAGAAGGGCATAAGAGGAGGAGATTTTATCACAAACCGTTTTCAGAAGGGATCTTAGTTACATTTAGTTTGATCCTCCCATTCTGCCAGAGGACCACTGAATTTTTCTAGCATGGAAGATGGTAATTACAGAGAAAAGACTACGTATCTGTCTCCCCTCACCCCTCTCCAAGTTTTGCTTATTCTTAGGCAAAGGAAAGAATTAATTTGCCTTCAGCAGTGTGCTTGCAAACTTTTCTCTCACCTCTGTTTAAAGAGTAATCTCTCAGGGACACAGGGACACTGAAATGTGGCTATGTTCCAGACATTTCTTTCTTTTTTCATTCATTTATTCAAAACCAACATTTATTGAAACTTAAGATGCATCAATGTTTAAGGAGAAGACAGAAGATATACAAAGAAATATGATAGAGAATGAAAAGAGTTTGAAAACATAAATTAAGAATGTCAATCCATTCTTAAACCATCAAGAAGGAGGCTCTGAGACTAGAAACACAAGCAATCAGGTGAAATGTGCGTGTGTGTGTGTATGCGCACGTGTATGTGTGTTTACAGGGAGCGACTTCCAAGCAAGTGAACAGAATGTGCAAAGCTTCAGAAACAAGCAACATCCATTTGGAGAGGTTCCTGTTTACCACCCCATGTTATATTACAATTTGAACATTAGGTGTAAGTGCCTAACTTACATAAGCTTTTAGCACGTGTTCCTGAGGGATTACACACATTGGGAGACCAATCTTTGCTGCATTAACACAGGCTAACTTGCTTGATGCTCTTTTAAGCCAGTCTTCTCTCCCTTTGTAGCTAGACTGTGGGGAAAACTTGGATTCCTGGTCAATATTGTTTGTAAATTTAGTCCAATGACTAAGGTATTGAACATCAGTGGTTAATAGGGTAGACTCTGGGGCAGACAACTTTGATTTTGATCCTGCCTCTATCACTTACTAGCTGTGTGACTTTTAGAAAGTGATCAGAATATGAAAAGCTTCAGAGAGGACTTAGTAGTTTCATGTTATGTTGTAATGTGAACATTAGGTGTAAACACTTAACTTCCATACACCTTTTTTATGCATTTTTACTAGTCTGAGCCTCAGTGCCCTCATCTATAAGTTGGAGATAATAGTCCTTATCTCAAAGGTGGTTGCTTTAAATATGCCTCTTATATACATTTAATATATGCAAAGAGCTTAGGACTTTGCCTGACATGCCTCCTGCATAAATGTTAACTTTATGATGACACATTCTGATATATTAAGTTTGTAGCAAAATGTGGAATGAGAAAAATAAACTCATTTGACTTTCAGAATTGTATAATCTAATTATGTCTTATAGTGAGGAGAACAGTTTATCCTTAAAGGCAAACACAATAGTTCAATAAGGTCCTCCTCAGCAAAACCAAACCAATGGCAACTTAAGACAGATCTTGCTTTAACTAGCTGAGACATGTTAAAGTACATTTTAAAATAGCTCAAATAGACCTTATTTTTTTTTAAAAAATAACATTATGCCCTAAATCCAAAGGCACAATTCTATTTGACAACAGCTATAAAAAAAGAACAATTTCTTTACATTTTCAAATTCTGTTATTTGTCCCTTTGGAGCCCCCAAATTCTAGATAAAAGTGAATATATTTCTTTTAAATAAGAGGAAGTCTGTGCGTTGCACACATCTAGATTCTTATAGTGCCAAGGGAAATTTTTTTCAAAGCAGCAGTTCATGTTCAGAGAGCGCCAAACGGAACTTAAAGCTCAAAGGGTTTGACTAAATTTAGAAACCACAATGTTCTAGTGATTCTAAATTTGACGAAGCAAACTAGAAGCTAAGCAAAATTGTATATAAAATGATCTTTTCTATTATGACAACAGATGGGACAAGATGTTATTATCCTAAATTTAGGAAAAATCAGACCAATAACTAAAAGATGAACAAACTAAGACTGAAATATAAAACAAATGTGTTGATATTCCAGAATAAAGACTTATTGTCATGAATATTTTCAGTGATTTTTAGTGAGTTATGAAGTAGAAAATATAAAAAATACTAATCAAACTAAGGGGAGGATGGAACTGTTCCTATGGAGCACATAGTCTCCAGAGCAATCCTTGCAACCTAGGTTGCAATATTGTCAAGAACAGGGGAGGTTTAGAGGTTTATAAAAGTTGAATTGTCTCTCTGGCTCCCCATATCAGATCTACATATTTCAAATGCAATGTTACACAATGACACGCTTTCAGAGTTGATTGATTCACTTGACTTTTCCCTATTGTTTAATTCTGCCTCTGATTCTCCATTCTTAGAGTAAAGCCTTGTGTTTTCTTCCTAGCACAGCACCTCATGATGCTGCCATCAAGTATATGAAGCAGAGCTAAGTTTCTTTCCCAGTGAAGAAATTTAAGGGTAAACCATGAAAGGTCAGTTTAATCATTAAAAATGATTGTGATATAATTACTTTTAAGAAATAATAAAACACACAAATGGAAATAATATCATTTTCAATTTTATTGCAAAGGAAAATATTAGATGTGGCATCCATTAAGTTTTTGCAACAGTGGAATGAGGATTTAAAAATTTTAGCAATACTGGATTTTACTCATTCAGAAACTGCAATGGCAAGTTAATTTAGAGTTAAGTCAAAGATAAAAGTAATGTGTTTTCTGAGGGGAAAACTGTTGTTTTTTTCTTTTAAACCATTTTATTATCATAGGCAAACTTTAAGAAAGCTACTTTAGTTTAACTGTGTGTTAACTAGCCCATATGCTGGCATAAACCTACAACTATATAGCTTTTCTAAAGTAAAGTTTAGACCATATAGCTAAGTTGGAATTCTTAAACAAAGAGATATTACTCTATTAAAGCCATCTCTTATTCATTTCAGAATTCCTGTGATCTGATACACAGAAATAAATATCACCCTAGAAACTAAATTTTAAAATGATGACCCTTTTCCAAGTCAGATTTTTTTTGAGGGCATGCAATTTCTGATATTTATATCGTTGCCAACTAAAACTCAAATGGAGATATCCGAAAGGTTTATAAACCTTTTGCAATCTCCCTAGATAAATAGTAAACATTAAAACCAATGAAGGTTTAGATTTATTCCATCTAACAGAAAAGCTCAAATATTAACATTTCTTTTGCATTTTCTGAAAATAATTTGTTACAAGTTTCCATGAATATTAATATATCAATAAATTAGCTTAGATGATTATGCATTGGAAACAATACCAAGTTTCTGTGCTTTCTGGTGATTATTTATCTCTAAGTTTATCACACAGTCTTTGAACCAGGTACAAAGATTCTAAATTAATGATAATGGATATTGGGAGGTAAATGTGGGCCATTCTTTACTGCATATAGGTGGAGAAATTTATTTTGTTTAGAATTAAGAAAAGTATGTTGATACTTTTTCTTATCACAAGCATAATAAAATTTCATGGTAAATTGTTTAGAATATACAGATAAACAAAATAATGGCAATATGTTTAGAGTAAACTAACATTAATATAATTTGGAGGGTATAAAATTATATGCAATTTATATATTATCCAATGTTTCAGGTAGGATTTATTCAGCAGAGGGAAACCATACAATGATTTGAACAGGAAGGGTTACTATAAAGAAGTATTAACTCTAATAGAGGATTGGACTAATGAGGGATTGGATTGTAGATAGTAAGATAATTCTAAAGAATATAGGAAGAGCAGGTTTAACAAACAGCCCCTTGGGCTGAAATAGAGCTGGGCCAAGAGAGCACAACATGACCTCAGGCAATCAAATCTACTACAGAGCCGTCCAAGGGAAGGAGTAGAGGGGAAGCTGCTGGCTTCCAAGTATTGTAGGGACCAGGTGTGGAGAAGCCACCTGTGCCACAGGTGCTGAGTGCTACAGAAGCCACTTGTGCTGTTGAGGGAGATTTGTTGAGTGACTACAAGAATCAGTCTCCTCTTAGTCTTTGTTATCAGCCTTTAATGAATGATCTTCCTTTGCTATGTCATTACCTTCTGACTCTTCTATATTCTCTCCCTAGGGTTTCTTTATTCCCCATGGCCATATATCCCTTGCAAAAAAATACAAGAAAGGACTTTGTGAAATTTCTGAGATTTGTAGAATCTAATTTTCCCCAATATCTAGGACCATGCCTAGAATGTTGACAGTGTCCGATAAACATATGTTGAATAAACAAATGGAATTTCACACTGAAGAGCCAACATAACAAATGTAAAAATATACATTCAAGAGTACAATCACTGTGAAATTTCAAGACACTGGATGTGAAGAGAAGAAGCTAAAAGCTTCTAGAGATATAAAATGGACCACATATGGGAACTAGAACATATTCTTTAGACTTCTGAAGGAAAGTTACTTTCAACCTAGAATTCGTGAAATCCATTTTTAAAAACCAACCACAGGAGAAAGGTTAAATAATGCCAATTTCATACATGATAAATCTCAAAAATGTACTTGTGGTTCACCCTTCTTTGGGAAGATGTACTTCACCACAGACAATGGAGGGAAAAAGGTTCCAACACAGGAGAGGCATGGAATGGTGATATAGGGAAATCCAAAGACCAAGTGTGCTATGAACCTGAGTGCCCCAGACCAGAGGACAGCATGAAGACCAGCAGAAGGAATGCTGCCAGGGGAGGAAAAAGAACTGATAAATTACCTTATGAGAATGACCATAAACAAGCATAAAGGAAACACTCTACATAGGTGTTTGTGTTTGATATCTATTGATTCAAGGGAAAAGAAAGATTCTAGGACAAATGGAAAATTATTTAAGTTAAGGATTCAAAACTTATTAAACTGCTTGATTGAGAAATGAGCAATAATTACATAAACCACAACAAAAAAGACACACTGAAGTATAAATTAAATAAAAATTGTGAAAGAATTTTGTTGAGAGAGATAAAGGTTGGTGGGGAATTAACTATCATGGTGTAAAAGTGCTTATTTTTATGTTATAAAATAGGAAGCTACTGGTAGCAGTAATGCATATTATTTAGTAATAAGGAGGCTGAAGAAAGACAATAAAAATGAAAACTTTGTCTATGAAAATGACAGCTTTGGTTAAAATAATAAATTTTATTTTAATTTTTAAAAACTCCAATACCTAGTTTGATTTTCTTTAAGGAAATGAATAAATAAAGATTTATTTTTAATGAAAGTATTGGAGTTGAGGAGGAGAGGGTTTTCCATCTGAGAATATAAACATAAGTAAGTACTAAGAAATGCAAAAGTATGCAATTACAGATTTCTAGTACTCCATTGTCACTCAGCTAAACCATTGAGAGGTATTTGTTGATTTCTCTGCTATGGATCTTTTCTCTCAATCCCATCCTCCACGGAGCTTCTAAAATTATCTCCTAATCACAGATCCGGTCATTCAAAAGTCCTAAACAACTAACTCACCACATTAAGAAATGCAAACTCCTTTGTTTTGCATTGAATGCCCTAACCAGTCTTAATGCCAACCTAACTGCCCAGGCTTATTTCTTCATAATCAATCTCAGAGCTCTACATTCTTGGTGTGTATAATTTTTGGTATTATATTCTCATCTCATCCTTTCACATTTATGTCAATAGTCATGCTAGCCCAGCTGGCTAGCTATGTCTGGGAGAAGTATTTTGGACTCTATTTCCTGGGCCACGAGGGCCATTAAATGCTTTTGAGTAATGACAGTCACACCTCGGTATTTAAGAAATTGCCTCAGCCACCAGCCTTCAGCAACTTTTACCCTGATCAAACAGCAGCCATCAACATTGGGGCAAGACCCTCCAGCAGCAAAAAAGATTACGACTCAGTGGAGGCTCAGAAGATGGTTAGACTTTTCGGCAATAAATTATTTTTAAATTAAGGTTGAGGTGAAAAGTCTGGCTTTGAAATCTTCATGGAGTAATACATCCTTTCAATTCTGAATTGATGTAATGCTCTTATTGACTTATTAATGTATTAAAAATATTTTATTTAAGTAGCTATGGTATTTGGTAAAACCTTTGAGTTTTAACAAGAATTTTTACAAATATCCATTATACTTACTCTTGTGTTATATAAAAGTTTTAATACTTTAAATCCCATAGGCTATTCCACTTCAAAATTTATATTTATCACCTCCTTTAGAGGATGTACTTTGGATTGCTAAAATGAGTTAAAAGTATTGGATACCACCTATTTTAGAAGAAGCACTTACAAATTATTTTCTTCCTTGCTCTTCTAGTAATGATGATTTTTTATTTTTTTGCCCATATGTTTTCACCAACCTGCCAATCCAGTGGCATGAAGTTTCTTATACAGGCAGCTTTAGTGTTTCTGAAGTATTTCTGGTACAAATACTTCACACAAGGCTGAATTCTTAGTGTTTGTTCCAAGTATTGAATTAACAACAACAACAAAAAAGGCAAAATGTTATTCAATACAAAAATATCTCTTATCGAAATAAAAATACCTCAAAAGTAAAAAGAAAATAAATAAATAATAAAAAATAGCCATGCTAGTTTCTAGGCCTGGAGTGCCCTATTTGCACTCACCTATCTTCAGCCTACCTTAATATCCATTTTTCTATAAATGAAAATCCTATAGTTCCAGGAAAGCTTCCCCAGCCACCTTGAATTGACTTTTTATTAGTTTCTGTCTTTGTTCCCGCTGTGCATTGAGTCTCTATTTTAACACTTGGATCATGGTCACATACCTGACACTTACCTGACCCGCAAGAGAGCACTTAGTTTTCCTTGAGGGAGAATCTGCATCTGATTCAGAGTGGTACTTCTGTGAACATTTATCACAGTGCATTAAACAGAGGAGGCACCCAAGAAGTGCTTTTTGACTTTTAAACAAAATATTTAAAATTTTTTACAATATAGATGCTGTTCACTGTTGATATTCATGATGAGCCTATCAAAGTTAATGACCATGATTTTCTGACTATAAAAGTTTATCATGCTTTTCCATGAATGGTTGGCATCTGTTAGAAGAAATTCAAGACCCAGCAACCAAATGTTTAAGTCTTCAAATTACTCATAAAATTACTCCAGAAGTTCTTAGAAAACTTATTTTTAAAATAATGTATTCAAAAGTAATTATGAAAGCCTTAATTAGAATTAATCAAACATTTTAGAATGAAAAATTCAGTACATTAAGTAAAGGCAAAGTTTCATTGGCAATATTGATAGCATACTTTTTTATTAGAATGATAATCTACTGGCTTCTTTGAGGCCTACTAATGTGAATGAATCCTTCTAATTGTGAGCTGGAACTCCTTAGATTTTAATGCCGGTATTTTCTTTCCGCCACTCATTCTCTTTGACCTCCAATAACTTAAAACTTGGCCAAATAAATTAACTTTTAGGTTTGAATATGAATATATTTTGAAATAGTCCTGGGGTCCTATAATGCCAAACATGTCAATAAGAGGAAACTGAGGGTTTTCAAGTATTTCCCACTTTAGCTGTGTCAAGTACACGCATAACTGATACGGCCAATACATGCTGTGCTATTTCCTGAAGCTCTATCTGCAAATCACAAATGCCTATTGTGGGAAGGGGGACTTTTTCACTGCACTCTTCGTACAATCTTCTTCCAAAATCTTAAGGAAACAAAGCCCACTTTGACAGGTCAGTGTTGAAAGGAGAAATTAAAGGTGCTATTAATGTTGCTGCTAAAAATTAGGAGCTACCAGATTATATGTAATGTGACATTTCCTGGAATGATTTTTTACCACCCAGTTAAGTATGAATAAATTGGAACAATACTTTCATAAATACCAGATTGGGAACTATTGTAGATTTAAAATCATTTGCATTACAGAATTTTAAAACATGAGTATCAAATAAATGCTATCAATAGAAATCATTTATCAACAGTCATTTTAAATATCTCTGAAACAATTTTCCTAATTTATAAACATCTATACTGCATGCCATCTGCTGATTCTTATTTTAATTCATAAAAAGACTATGTTTAAATCAAAATGAAAGTGACAGAATCAGAACAAAAGGGAAAGGGCAGGAGAATAAACTGAATAAATTCCAAATATGACTTCTAAAGGCAGACAATATAAAAGCTATAATCTTAGTTTAAGCATCACACTCTTTAAACACAGTAATTACAGGACATCTGCTGGGAACACAGCTTTGCCATTGGATAACCTTAATTGCCCTGTAATATTTCCTGACACTCCCCAAAATATGCCCCATTGCTAATAATTCATTCAGATTTCAGCACCATTATTAGCTACTAATTCAAACAATCAAGACAAAGACAATGAATGGATGACCTTGAATGATTACCCACTCAGTCAACAGAATTTATTTTGTGCTTTTGAAAGACATAACTGCTTTCCTGAGACTGTGAATAGCACTCCAAAATAAGGGAAATGCAGCAAAAAGAAAAAAATCTGTGGTGTAAATTCTAATGCTGCTTCTCTGGTATTCTTAGAATAGTAATAAAACTTATCCATATATTATACTATCTATAAGAAAATGAAAAAAAGTATGAAGTTCAAGCAAAATTCCAACTCTCTTTATAAGTGACACAGTTCAGTTATGGATAGTCAAGCATACATTCAGTTATTTCTTTTTTGTTTCAACCTGTGAGAACATTTAAGAGTCACATAAATGCAAAGCCAGAACAAACATTCATTCTCACAGCAAAATGGTGGGAGTTTAATGGACAGCTCCTTAGGGGGCTCCTTTTTTGTAAAATATTTTAAATACTGTCTGCCAAGTTAGCACTCCCTCCTCCTCACCACCTCCTTATTTCTCAAGAAACTTGAATATTTGAAGAAATGTTATACTCTTGGCCTTTTCTAATATGGTATGTATTAAGAGAAAACCCATAAATAAATGCTTACATATGCTTGTGAGAAAGAAAGCAGACACCTCAAATTGATCTATTTGCCAACAGAGGGAAGAGGGAGCAGGCAAAACTGAAAACTAAGGCAAAGGAAGTAATAAATGATATGGGCTAACATACACTATCGTTACACTTCTTGAATGTGTTGTGAGCGTATTTTGTTTTGTAGTAGTACAGTTAGAAATACAAGGAAAAAGAACATAGAAAAAATGGAGTAGGCAGTAGCAATTTCTTTAAGAAAAGAGTTTTACCATTTTTCCAATGTCTGAAAATTCTGGCAAGAAAAAGTAAACATACACTGATTTAATACAAAATTCAAAAAAGAAACGAGCAAGTTTTAATTACCTCAGGTCTATGAGATCCTAATAAACAACACTGTAGAAACTGGTAAAATATACATACACTTAAAGCAGTTTTCATATATTGAAGCCTCTAATCCTTCTTCCTTCGCCTATTCTTCCTTCTCCTCCTCCTCCTATTTTTCTTCCTCTTATCTTTTTTTCTGTTCATGGGCATTATTATAATTGAACTTGATAATGTAGTTTTATCCAATCTTTAATGAAAAGGACTTAGGAAATAATTATTCCAATTTTTGTCATATTTTCCCCCCACCCCAGTATGTTTACAGCACATTTCAAATATTTTTCATCATATATTTTCACAGAAAAGAAACTAAAAATCCTAATCATGTGAGCACTTCTTTGCATACTGCCACTCAAGATTTTAATTTTAGCAATTATGGCTTAATAGAAACATAAAATATGAGTCATCCCTATGAACCTCATCATGTATTTTGTTGTTGTTGCAAATCGTCACTGCTTTCAGGGATATTTTGGACAGCATTTGAGAGGCTTATGTTGACCACATGCTGTATCATGGAGAAAAAGCATTATAATATTGGGGAAGAAAGGAAACCCTACTTAAATGATGAAGAAACAAGGTGTTAGAAAGCAGAAGCTATGAGGTTGAGGACATTCAGTCCTCAACACTTGATCCAAGGTACATAAAATACATGGCAAAAAAATGCCCCAAATCAGCCCTAATAGAGCCCAAGATGATGAAGTATTACTAGGTGATTCCCTTGAATACTGAGGTGGTTTCCAGATCATTCATTTTGCAAAACAGTGTATAGGACAAAGTAGGAAGATATTTATCATTTATCTATATGCTGGGCCCTATACTAGGGAATTTTCATAATTAGAATGCCTTTTAATGACATTTTAATGTAGTAAGAATGAAAAAAATTGTTACTGAATACTATAATCCAAGTTTTTTTTGCCAGCCTTAAGGAAGGTATTTATGGGTCACTATCTAATATGTACCTGAATTTGCAAAATGTAGAATTCTCAGCGTGCTCTCCTCAAAGTTCACCTTGAAATTTCTAGAAGACCCAGAGGAGAGTCTTCTGTGTAACTCACAAAGTTCTTTCATGTCCTTGTACTTCTGCCCTTCCTTCCTTCACATTTCTCCTTGACCCTCAAAACCCCTGGAAAATAGGGTCTTGGCCTCTACAGCCTCTGCCCTTGGTGAGAAAATCCCAAATCTGTTCCAAGAGCTGTGATTTCCCTGTGACCCCCAGGCTGTACAGCCTTGAATTTCCCAGGAGATTCTGGACTTCTTATTGTCCTTCCTGCTCTAAAGCAATGGGGAAATACCTGTCCCCTGCCTCTGTGTTACACATTGCCCCACACAAAGGTGATGATGTAGCTGTTCCTATTATTCTCATTTTATAGATGAGAAACTGAGGCTTAGGAAATTTTAGTAAACTTGGCAAAAACCACCCAGGTGATAGAGTTGCTCAAGGGACTTAAATATTATTCAAATTTTACATTCTACTCTTATCAGGCAGTCCTGGAATTGCCTAAATCTCTGAATTGGGGTAAATTGGGATGTCTGCTGCACATACTAAATTATGGAAAGCAAAACAAAAGAAGGTGCTGATAGTAGGACCCCATATGATAAAGTGTCAATGTAAGGCAGCTCCAGAAGGGGATCGTAAGCCTTGATCCTATTGAATTCACGCTACTGTTTTCCCCAGAATTACTATCTACACTTGAGCCAATTTCAGGTCAAATAACACCTCCAAGCTGAGTAGAGCCCACAAGCTTCCTATTATAACCCCTTCACGAAGAAGAAAATTTGAGCATCAGTAATCTAATCGAACGACTTGAGCCAATGCATAATGACTAAATGCACAGTTCTCGGGTGTCTACTGCCTGGGTTTGAATCTCAACTCTGCCTTTTAAGAGTCATGTGCTCATAAGCAAGTTACTTAACACTTCTTTGTCTGTAAAATGGATATATAGTGGTATCACTTATTTGGTAGGAAAATTAAATGAGTTAGGATTTATAAAGTATTTAGAACAGCATCTGGCCCATAGTAAATGCTCTTAAAGTATTTTTAAAATCAATATAGAGAGAAGATCACTTGGAACTGCTCAGTTGACTCAGATCAGCTGGTGTCGTCTTGTTTTTCTGGGGTCTAATTCAACTCTGTGCTCAGTAAATATCTAGTGTGAAATTTCATGCATGCTGCATAGAAAATGGGGAGTAGGAATGAGTTCAGAACACAACTGTATATTATGTATAACTTTGGAACCCACAAATCTCATACCAAACCCACATATTCTTGCTACTCAATTTCCATTTGCTTGTTGCAAAATATTCATTTACCTATTAAAAAAAAATCCAGAATAGATAAGTGGATATCAAATATCCTACCCTTGTAAAATAACATTCTGATGAGAGGAAGATAAATTAATCAGATTCATGGTGATTAGATCTCTTTGAAAATGCACTGAAAAATAATCTTGGAAAAGTCAACAAAGGTTTTATAGAAACCCATTTTCCATCAAATCCCAAACATCACTCCACAAGCTCATGAAATGCCTTGGACCTTTTTAAATGGATGCTTTGTTGAGCTGCACAATTCTTTTTCACTTTAGAGGCAGTCAGATACATTTACACATAATTCGTTTTTGCATAATTGTATTAAAAGAAGAAGCCTAAGTGAGTGTCTTTTCTTATTTGCATAATGAAAATATTAATATCCATTTAAAGGTCAATTCTAAATGTGCATTTGCCTTCTTTAAATGATATTTGTCTGTCAAGCATTTAATACCCAAGCATGATTTCTGATAGAAAAATCGAAGGAGTTTCTCCACTAAGTTACTCTGACTATGGCCCTTGTTTGGAAATAACCTGATGTTCATTGTAGAGATTTTAGGTTGCTACTATTTTAGGAAATAAATGAATACATTGGCCTATAGCCTGCATTCCATTTTATGTGGAAAATTATATGCCATAGGCCATGAGGCATGTTTTTTCCTTAATAAGTAGATGTTAACTGCGTGGGTATAAAGACAGGGGGTATCTTCCTTCCAGGAGAAGCAAGTGTTATGGAAAAGTAGTTAATCATCTTGTATTTTTGTTTTTGTTTTTGTTTTTGTTTTTTGAAATTACTGTCTCTTAAAACTGATATTGGTTAGATCAAATTAATCTGGTTACTTGGAGTTTTGGTCTTTCCTTTTCAGAAACCCAAAAGCTTTTCAGCTAAAATCAGACCTAGTTTAAATTGCATTCTTCTGGTTTCCCCACATTTTATTTCAGATGTTGAGCCAAATTTCAAATTAGATTCACATTTTCTGTTCTTTTCTGGAAAAAAAAAAAAAAAAAAAAAAAAAAACACAAACTCTATATGCTTATAGATCATGTCTGTTTTCAAAAACCTGTTGAGACTAAAAATATATGCTATATAATATGAACCTAATAATTTAGCCAGCAAAATTATCTTTAATAAATTAAATAAATAAATTGCCATTTAAAGAAGGAAAAGAAAAAAATGTATCAAGACTAGTATAGGGTTAAGTGAACCTGTTTAAATAAGGAAGATCTCTAAAGAGAACAAGACTTTGAACAAAATTACTATTTTGCATCACTGATCCCATTATTGCTGAATATTCAACATTTTTGACCAACCTTCAGTAACACATAATGCTAAGAAAGGTTTCTATGATCATTTTATGTAATATTTATTTAGGAAATGAAAGCATAGTTCCATTTATTAATTATATTCTTCAAGTGAGAGATTTGGAAATATTCAAATTTTATTATCTTATCCAACAAGTAGTTCTACCTTTGATCTCACATCTTGAACTATGCTCACATGAATTATAGAATGCTTTTGATACTACAGTCTCACAAGGCTCATTCTCAAAGTATGATTTGCATGGATCTTAGACATAAATTTTGGTCATGTTCCCATTTCTTATTCTGGAACCTAAGCTTGCTAATTACCAATTTAGTAAGTGCATGGAAAACCAAGACCCATGAACTTGTCGCCAATAATATAGACAGATGTAAACAGATCAATGGGTCAGCTGAAAGAACAACTAACAGAAGGAAGGCCATGAAGTCAGAAGGATATGATCTAGGTTAAAATTGAGCTCCATCCCTTATTGATCTTATGCAGATTTCAGATTATTAGGAAGTAATGGCATTTTAAGTCCGTACTAGAGTAAAATTTTAAAAATAGACTTGAAGGCCAGAATAAAGCTGTATATAAGTATCTGCATGTGAGAAGACAAAACAGGATGAGACCAGTCAGGGCTGATGATAGGGCTTAGTTAGGAGTTGTCTGGTCTGGATACCATGCAGAGGATGAGGAGAGAATGCAGGTATCTGACCAAACGACATAATTGAGAGAATGTGGTTGATAGAAGATGTTGAGAAAGTTGCAAAAATCTGTCTTCAAATAGCATTCATTTGAGTTTTGATGAAGTCTACAAAAATGGGTGTATATAAATTTCTATGTGAAAAGAAGCATCTAAAAAACAGATATCTAAAATAGTATAAGAAGTCTCACCTAGTTAAATTGAACATTGGTAGGGACAAATTTTATAAGCTATTATTGATGCATAAATGACCAAGCAGCAAATTATGTCATAGAACAAATTTGTTCCTGATGTATTAGTGAGGGTTCTCCAGAGAAAAAAAACCCAACAGAATATTCTCATGTTTATATTTATATTTGTATTTATATTTATGTAAATACTAAGAGATTTATTATAGTAATTGGCTCAAGGGACCATGGGGATTGGCAGGTCCAAATTTCAGAATGCAAGCCTCAAGTTAAAAACTCAATGAAGATGATGCTGTATAACCCCAAGAGAAGCCACAAGTTAGGGACTCTGATGAAGGTGATGATGAATTCCAGTTGGCTGTCTGAAGCAGGATAGAAATTCATTTTCTGACTGCAGAAATCATCAGTTCTCCTTGAAAGGCCTTCAACTGATTGGATGAAGTGACTTCTTTCATAGCCAAAGCTAATCTTCTTTGTTAATTGTAGATGTAATCAGCCACCAATGCAATTGACTAACCAATGATTTAAATCCACAAAATATCTTCATGGTAACAATCAGGCCAAACAACCGGACACCATAACCTAGCCAAATTGATACATGAAATTAACCATCACACGTGGTTTAGAATAAGAATGAAATAAATGCACTCATTTGTACTAATGCAAAAATTTCATGTGTGTATTGTGTATGTGATTTTATCTTAGTTGTCTAAGGTTACTATTTTTTTTGTTTTACATATTTGTGTCGTCTACATTTACTTTAATTAATGTCTATTCAGTAGATACTCCACCCTAAGCACTTGTATTAAGCACAGGAATACCAAACATTAGTCTTTGACCTTGAGGAGCTCATGAAATTTTTACCAAAGACAGATCATAAACATATATAAATCTATGCTATAATGTTCTAAGTACCCTAACAGATTTATATACAAAGTATTATAAGAATACAAATGGGGAAATAATCCGGATAGGACAAGAGGAAGAGGAATTTAAAGAAAATACACAGAGAAGATCTTTAATCTGGGCATTCAGAAATGTACAGTATTCTATGCATTCTAGAATCATAAAATATTACTGCTAAAAAAGACTTTCCAATTACTTCAATTGTCTCATTTTAAAGATGGAGAAAATGAGACTTGGAGATTTGCTAGGAGGCACCTGAAATGAAAAGCAAAGGGAATAGAATCCAGGAATCTTGGTTCCCAAATCACTGAACTAGTTCACCCGATGTCTCTGTCCCTGAATCAGTGAGTGATCTTCTCTTCACAAATCCAACCCCTGTACAATTAAGGACTCTTAATATAAGTTCATTATTGGAAAGGAAAATACTCAAATTAAAGTCTCTATTTTAAAGAGACAGCGATTAAAGCAAAAAATAGAAGTAATGTTTACAGTCATTGTTTCAAGATATTCCCATTTATTTACTTAACTTGCTAGGAAATATGACATTGTTTACTTATACATCATTTCACATGGATCAAAAAGAAATATAATGCTATTTCTTTTTTATTGAAATGCCAGAAATCCTAAATGACAAGTATTATTTATTATATAAACCATCCGTTGAAATCCACAACCATCTGACACTTACTTTCTAGGATCTGGCCAACTTAGAATTGGGCCTTTTGCCACTTTGACAGATGGTCAGAGATATAAGTAGCCAAAATACCATATATGTACACTGATTATGAAAATTTTGGGTGAGATTATCAACCCTAATCACCACATGGCTTTCAAACCCAATTGTGATGACCATGATTAAAGACATAAGCATGATTAAAATAGCTCTTCATTTAATGGTTATATATAGATCTCAAATTCTTCCCCTGCCTTGTAGTTCCCTTGATGGGCAGTCTATATTCATTTTTAATGCTAAAGGAAACTGAATTTTGAAAAACGGTAGAGGACTGTATATTCCAAATATATGTTTTTATTTGGATGTACCTCAAACCTAGGGCTGCTAGATGACAAATTTGGCATTTAACTATGGAATATAGCCATTTTATACTCTCGGTTAGAATGTGCAGAACACTTATATCACTTAGAATTAATATTTTTCTTATAATAAATAGATATTATTGCCAGTTTGCATATTTGAGATTTAAGATTCCATTGATTAAATTGTTGCTGCAACTTGTATGTAAGGTTTAACAGAATAATAGAATAGAGAAATGGCCTTTTACATGGCTGTGGCCATTCGAAATAACATTAGTTTATCCATATGGTGTTCAAATAACAGTCATTGACTGCTCATTCATTAGCCATTGTAATAGCATAAATACGACCATATTTGGGTCAATTTGGTTAAGGTGTAAAGACAGCGCTGATGTATTACACCACCTATTCTGTCTGTTGTAGGAGGCCAGTCATTGAGCTCAATTTAATTGACATATTCATTATAACTATATGAATATAGTTGTCTAATTAAATGCTGATATGATATTATTAGTGAGTACATTTTAATGCATACTATATTTATAGCACAAACTAATACAACAAATTTTCAATTTATTTTTTATTAGAAAATTTATGAGTTTACAGAAAAATCATACAGAAAATAGAGTTCATATATATGTTCCCTCCACAAAGTTTTCCTACTCAAAATGCTTTACATTTGTGTGGTAGCTTTGTTAAAATTGATTTTAAATGTTTATTATATTAGTAATATAGTCCATAGTTTATATTAGGATTCATTGTTTGTGTCGTATCTTACTATGTTGTTGTTTTTTAATTTTTATTCTGGTAAAATATAAACATTACCACTTTTATTCATATTCAAATATATAATTCAGTATTGTTAATCACAATGTTGTATCATCATCATCATCATCCATTACCAAAATTTTTTCATCACCCAAAGTAGAAGCTCTAAACAATTTAAGATTAACTCTCCATTCCTACCCACACCCAGGCCTTGGCAATCTATATTATAGTTTCTGACTCTATGAATTTGCTTATTCCTTATTCAAGATCTTATTCAGGATTATCAAGTATTTGTCCATTTTTGTCTAGGTTATTTCACTCAATGCAATGTCTTCAGGTTTCATCCAAGTTGTTGAATATATCATTCTGTTTATGAGTAATATTCCATTGCACATATATAAAACATCTTGTTTAAATATTCATCATTTGATTGACACTTAGGTTGCTTTCATTTTTTTGGCATTTGTAAATAATATTGCTATGAACATTGGTGTGCAAATATCTGTTCGAGCCCCTGCTTTCACTTCTTCAGGTATATACCATATGCCAGGTCATATGCTTATTCTACACTTAATATTCTGAGGAACCACCAAACTGTCTTCCAGCAGTTGTACCACTTTACATTCCCACCAACAATGAATGAGTTTTCCTATTTTTCCATATCCTCCCAAAACTTGCTGTTTTCTGTTTTTTAATAGTAGCCATTCTATTGTGTGGTTTTGCATTTACTTTTCCTAATAGCTAATGAATTTGAGTGAATTTTATTGTGCTTATTTGTCATTTGTATAAATTGTTTGGAGAAATGTCTGTTCAACTCTTTTGTCCATTTTTTTATTTGGATTATATATCTTTTTTTTTATTGAGTTATAGAATTTTTTTTTACATTCTGGGCATTAAATGCTTATCACATCTGTAGTGTCCAAATATTTCCTCCCATTCTATAGGTTGTCTTTTAATATCATAATGAAGTCCTTTGATGCACATGTTTTTTTTTTTTTTTTTTAGGTATCAGGTGCCAGAGATTGAATCTGGGACCTCATATATGGGAAGCCAGCACTCAACCACTGAGCCACATTGGCTTCCCTGAGTTGGTTTTATCATCTGTTTTGTTTGTCTGTTTGTCTGTTTGTTTGTTTGTTTTTTCAAGAGGCATCAGGAACCGAACCTGGGACCTTCCATGTGGGAGGCAGGCACTCAACTGCTTGAGACATATCTGCTCCCCAATTTTAATTTTAATGAAATCTCATTTATCATTATTTTTCTTCTGTTGTTTATGCTTTTGGTATAAAGTCTAAGAAACCATTCTCTAACACTGGTCCTGAAGATGCTCCCCTTGGTTGTTTTCTAAGAGTTTTATAGTTTTCTTTCTTATATTTAGGTCTTTGACCTCTTTTGCGTTATTTTTTGTATATGGTGTGAGGTAGAAGTCAACCTTTATTTTTTTGTATATGGATATTCAGTTTTCCCAGCACTAATTTTTGAAGAGACTATTATTTTAAAGTAGCTGTGGCACCAATTGTCCATAGATGTGAAGGTTTATTTTTGAACTCTCAAATCAGTTGCGTTGGTGTATATGTCTGTCCTTGTGCCAGTACCATGATGTTTGGATTACTATAGATTTGCAATAAATTTTAAAATCAGGAAATGTGAGACCTCCCTCCAACTTCGTTCTTTTTCAAAATGGTTTTGCTATTCAGGGCCCCTTACCCTTCCATATAAATTTGATGTTTGGCTTTCCCATTTTTGCAAAAATGGCTATTGGAATTTCAGTTGGGATTGTATTGAATATGTAAATCGTTTTGGATAGAATTTATATTTTAACAATATTTAGTCTTCCAATCCATGAATACAGAAGGTCTTTCCATTTATTTAGGCCTTCTTTGATACCTTTTACAATGTTTTATAGTTTTCTAGGTATACATCCTTAGTTAAATTTATTACTAGTATTTGATTCTTTTAGCTACTAATGTATATGGATTTTTTTTCTTGATTTTCTCTCCAGATAATATATAATGGTCTATAACTCTATGGATTTTTGCATATTGAACTTGTACGTCGCCACTTTGATGAATTCATTCATTTGTTCTAGTAGCTTTATTGTGAATTTTCTAGGATTTTCTATATATAGAATCATGTAATATGCACATAGGGAAATTTTAGTACTTCCTTTCCCATTTGGATGTCTTTTATTTATTTTTCTTGCTGAATTGCTCTGGCTATAACTTGCAATACAATATTGAGCAACAGTGATGACAGCGAGGATCTTGCTCCTAATCTTTGAGGGAACACTTTCACACTTGAGTATGATTTTAGCTATAGGCTATTCATATATTCCCTTTACCATATTGAGGACGTTTGCTTCTATTCCTAGTGTTCTATGTATTTTTTAAAAAGAAAGGGTGCTGGATTTTGTCAAATGTCTTTTCTGTGTCATTTAAGATGATGTTTTGTGTTTTTTTTAACCCTATTTATGAGGTATATTATATTAATTGGCTTATGGTAAATCACTCTTGCATACCTGGGATAAATCCCCCTGATCATGGTGTATAATTGTTTAATGTGCTATTAGATTCAGTTTGCTAGTATTTAGTTAAGGATTTTTGCATCTATATTCATAAGAGATATTGGTAATTTTCTTTCTTGTGGTATCTTTTTCTGGCTTTGATATTAGTGTTATGTTGGCCTCACAGAATGAGTTGGAAAGTGTTCCCTCCTCTTCAGTTATTTGGAATAGTTTGAGCAGGATAAATTGTAATTTTTCTTTGGATATTTGGTGAAATTCACCATTGAAGTCATATGGTCTTAGACTTTTTATTGGGAGGTATTTTTCTTTATCAGTCTAGCTAAATGCTTGCCAATCTTATTCACCTTTTCAAAGAAACAGCTTTTGGTCGTGTTGATTCTCTCAATTTTTTTTTTTTGTTGTTGTTGTTGTTGCTGTTGTTGTTATATCCTACTTCATTTATCTCTGCTCTAATCTTTGTTATTTCCTTCCTTTTGCTTGTTTTGGGTTTAGTTCACACTCCTTTTTCTAGATTCTCCAGTTGTGAGGTTATATGTCTGATTTGATAACTTTATTCTTTCTGTCCCAGTGTTTTCTTGCCTCCATGGTTTCTGATGGGAATCTGGAATTAAATCTAATTGGGATTTAACCCCTTGTATATAGCTCATTGCTTTTCTCTTGCAACTTTCAAAACTGTCTCATCTGTAGCATTTGACACTTTGACTACAATGTGTCTGGACATTTTTCTCTTCAAGTTTTAGGATTCACTGGGATTCTTGAAAGTGCATATTCATGACTTTTGTTAAATTTTGGAAGTTTTCTGCCATTATTTATTTGAATATCCATCTTCTCCTTCTGGGACAATTATAATACATATATTGGAATGCTTGATGATGTCCCACAGATCTCTTAGATTCTATTCATATTTTTAATACTATCCTGAGTAATTTCAACTGTCCTGTCTTAGAGTTCAATGAATTTTTCTTCTGCCTTCTCCAATCTGCTGTTGAAACCCCCAAGAAAATTTTTAATTTCACTCATTGTGGTTGTCACCTCCAGTATTTTGTTTGTTTCCTTTTTATATTTTCTATCTCTTTATTGAGATTCTTAAAATGTTTATTCATTGTTTACCTGATATCTTTTGGTTCTTTCTCTGTGTTTTCCTTTACGTCCCTGAGCATATTGAGGATAATTTTTAGAAGTCTTTTTCTGATACATCCAAAGTCTGGTTTTCTTCATTGATGGTTTCTAAATTTTCATCTTATAATTTTGAATGGACCTCATTTCCTGTTTCTTTGTTTGTCTTGTAATCTTTTGTTGTACACTTTGAGTTTAATATTTTAGTGTATTAACTCTGGGATTTTTGTCTCTGAATTATCTGATCCTTAAGTTTATATCTAGCTAGTGATAAGACAGATTTTCTTGAGTGCTTGGGGCTAACACAAGAAAAAAACAACTTTCACAGTTTTTGCAAATTGGCTATGTGTTGGCTGGTACTCTCTTTAAGAGTTTAGTCATCCTTTCAAGAAGATCATCGTGAGACAAAAGTGAAGCATGGGATCTTCTCTGTCTTTTTTGAGTCTCTGTCTTGTCAGCTCATGCTTGCTCATAGCCTTAGGAATTCTCCAGTTTATAGGAATTCAAATGTCCCCTCTACTCCAAATGAAATGGACTTTTCCCACATCCCAGGTGCCGTCTTGTGTGTCTTAAAGCAGGTTACCCTTTGCTCCAGGCTACTTTGACTTAATTGTTTCTTACACTGCTTTAGTCCTCTGCAAGCTGCTTCAGCAAGTTCTGGGAAGAGTTTTCAGTCTGCTACTGGATAGATTAGCAGCAACATATTGGCACCCCAGTATGAACATAGGGATAACTTCTGGGTCAGGACCTGGGATTCACAATGGAAACACAGGCTGACTTCACACAGAGCCAGGAAGTGGGCAGAGCCAGGGGCAAGAAAGGTGGCCTCATACCATTTTTTTTTTTAATTATCGGGCTGGGAATTGAACCCCGGACCTCATATGTGGTTGAATGGCACCCAACCACTGAGCCACATCGGCTCTCCTGAACTGGTTTCTTCATTTGCTTGCTTGTTATTTGCTTTTGTCTTCAGGAGGCCCCGGGATCGAACCCGGGACCTACCAAGTGGGAAGTAGGCCCTCAACTGCTTAAGGCACATTTGCTCACCATCATACCATTTTTTAAAGCTGTGTTTTCTTAATTTGGCACTTGCCCAGTTACTGAAAACATTTAACTCTTTTCTGGGGTTTTAAGGAAGATGACTCTGCCATTTTTTGCTAGTTGTCCAAAGATTCTGTGGGGAAAAGCACCCTAGAGCAACTTACATCATCATCTTGGTTGATTGTTAACCTCAATAGTCCTAATATAATTTTAATCCATAATAAAATTTATATTTGTATCAGGTAGACTTTTGGTTCTCCTGATATTGTCAGATTTTAAAAATTCTTCTTTTCACTTCCATTAAGTGTGGTCTTCATTTTTTCCATTGTTTTAATCATCTGTGAAAAATGGTTTAACATTTCAACATCTATTCTGATATAGAGCACAACAAAATACATATTTTATTTAATTATAACACATTGATTATGATTAGAAGTTAATGTCAATGTTTGAAATATTAGAGGATCAAATGGGAAATAAAATTTAGTATTTTTTATAGGAAATTTTATAGGTTTATGGTTCATAGTACTGTGGAATCTTACATGATAATTTGTGGCACATATTTTTTAAAATGAGAATAAGCATTAATACTTTCTGAAAAATTGCCATATGCCAAAGAAAATAACCTTGATAATTGATCTTTCCTTTCTGGGAAATGAAATAGGAAAGATGATTGGCATGGCTATTTATTTGTCTTCTTCCAAATACAAGGACAATAATAATCACTCAACTCCTCCATTCTTTCCCAGTTTGAAAAATAGTGTGTAAGGGAAGATCTGGCACATCATGTGGAATACAAATTATATTTACTAATCTTTCTTCCCACCCACCTGCCCTTCAAAATGAGACATTTCTTGATTGGTTATTTGAGTATAGTGGCAATTCAAATGCAAATAGAGATCCTCTTTTGC
The DNA here is from genome assembly GCA_026826555.1 of Tolypeutes matacus. Classification (NCBI taxonomy): domain Eukaryota; kingdom Metazoa; phylum Chordata; class Mammalia; order Cingulata; family Chlamyphoridae; genus Tolypeutes; species Tolypeutes matacus. Next base: position 40,782,478 of record JAKSZT010054304.1, on the reverse strand, counting down.
ACTTGAACTCACAATGACCCACCTCACAGCTCCTAATAAATAGGTAGTAATGTAAATTCTTCAGAACCAAACAAAGAGAAGCATAGACAATCTGGAATTTCTGTACATGGTTCAAATCTTTACAAATGTACAAAAGTTCATGTCCCGTAGTTGTGTGGATATAGGTTTAGAATAAGGCAATCTTTATGCTTTTGGCTCAGCAGTGGCTAAACTGGAAGAAAAACTGGAAGGAAGAAATTCTTATATTTGTTTTTATATTAGGCTACTTTTCAATCTACTCCTTGCATCTATTTTGTATCATAATACAATATATCATACCAAAATAATCTCAATGTTTGTATTATCTTAAGAGGAAGTGTTTTCTTACAAGAGGTATGTAGAAGTATGTATATCAATATACATATTAATGCTAATTATATGTAAAATTTAATATATAAGTATATATTTCTCTGTAGTTTTGTAAGTCTACTGCTTAGTGGGCATAAAAATATAACGGTTTTAGAGATGCTAATAAAGTTTTATATCTCATCAAAGAAACTTAGAGATTTACTAATAAGTTTTGGAGCAGAGTTGATGGTATAACCTTGTGGTAGAGTTAGTACATATAAATAAAATAAAAGAAACATGAAAAGAACCATTGCGATTCACCATTATTAAACTAAGCATTATTTTATAAGAGTGTTCAAGTGGATGAGCTCCATCTAGTTTCTTTCCAGACAAATGAGAAAGTGAAGACCTGCCATTAGATACTGAATGTAGCAGAAAAGAAGAAAAAGGTTAATATGAACATCCTCCACTTATCCCCAGATGATCTCTTTTATGTTAAAATTAATTCTTTTCTTACAGTGAAAAGGAATAAAGGTCAGGACTTTCAAGGGCCATGGTTTATAACAGCACAACTAATAATACAGCCAATAATGCCTATATGCAAAGTTAGCGTGTGTGTAATGTTATTTCAGAATTTTATAAAATGGAGTGTTAAATGGTGGACTTTTAAAAATAATTCTATTGTAGTTTATATTCCTCTTATTAACTACCATGAGAAAAATGACACTGTTGAAAACTTTATTTTTAATCACAAAAAATATTAAGTTTTGAATAAAAATATTTTTCCTCAGAATAAAAATATTTTTCCTGACTGATAAACATTTTTTTTCTTTATTTCCCTGTGCTTGGTAAAACGTTAGATTGCTAACATTAATGTATAAGTTAGGATAGATGTTATCATGAATATCCAAATAGCCGATCCTTGACTCAAAATGCTCATGATAGGCCCACAATATATTCCAAAGAAAATATTCTTTATGGAAATGAAACACACTAGCAAGATGTCTGAATTTTATCAATAAATATACCAGACTTTATCTAGAAAGGCAACAACTGGAAGGGACTGCAAAATATCTTGAGTGCAAAATCACCACCCCCTCCACCCCATAGCATCCCATTCATCTTTATTCCCTGGCTACTCATGTTTCAAAACTTGAACAAGGCAGATTGACCTCTGCTGTGTCAATATAAGAACAAGAAAAAGAAAATAACTAATATTTAAAATCAATAAATGAATAAAGCCAACACTTTTAGAGAAGAATATACTAGCATGTCAATTACATAGCCTAATCTATTCATCTGAGGTGAAAAGATAAGTCAAATTTCCTACTTTATTAAGCCTGATAATGAAAATGACAAAATGTACGGGGCCTCTTGCTGTAGATTCAGTATGCCCTTGTTTAGCACTCTCTGCATCTGCTTATAATGTTCCCTGAAGTCACACAGTTTCCTGATCATAGCACATCATTTTCTATAGCTTGACTAGGTCTCACTGTCACAGGTGAGGGTTATTAATCTTCTAGTTATTAACATCTCCTTGGGGTCAACTGAGGTCACACGTAGGTCATGAGCTTGAGATTTGATGAGTTTGGCTAGTACAAAATATTTTTCATTCTACCTATTTGTTCTTGCTTAGCCAGAGTTTTCCTTGGCTCCCTGCCCCCATTTTCTTAATCTGTCACTTTGGGTGAAATACATTTGTTAGAGCCTGATCATCTTCAGCATGAAGAATTGTTGTACTGTTTTTTTCTGATTTCTTGAATTTTCTGCCATAGTGTAACTCAATTTAAACTCTTGACTTTATTAATAATTCACAACACTGGCTAACATTCTATCATTCCAAATTTTATAATTTATTCATTAGCAATAAACTCTTTATAGACAACTAAGGCACAACAGCACAAAATGATTATCAATTCAGTTGTTGAATCTACTTTTCTAAAACTTTTTATCTATCAAGGATATGTGCATTCACATTTCCTCCTTGCTTTTTGATAGTATATTAAAAACCCACTTAGCACTGTAGGCTGTGACCTATGTTTTCCCTTCTTTCATTGGTTCCCGTGTGCTGTGCCAAATGTGATTTTGCCATAAGCAAAACATTTCTTAAAGGTAACTTTCACACCTTTAAACAAGGTGTACATTTTAAAGTGTAGTTTCAAGAAAAACCCTGATGCTGGGAGAATTAGCAGAGCAAGATTACATGTATAATGAATTTTTAATAAATGCACTTTGAAAATAAATATGAGCAAATTAATTTTTCTCTAGTCTACTGTGCTACCCATGTGCTGGATATTACTGCTTTAATGAGATCTTTTGGACTGGATTGTAAACATTAAACTATGTTTCTTTTATTATTCCCATGCTATTCATTGGATGATGTGAGGGCAAGTAGATACTTTCCGTATCTGTTATGCTCTTTGGGTGAACTTGTAGAATTAATTAAATAAGAAGTGTTTTTAAATTTCCATAACATTTCCAGGATATAGCTATACTTTTAAACTGGATGGTTGATCTCAAAATCATGTGGGGAATTGGCCAAACAACTCTGTCTCCTTCTCATTTCCAGTTTTACACATCACTACATACTTGCCACATTGGTCCTTTCTATTAGTCCTAAGGGGTCAGAGGTACACCCAGGTCCTTTATGATTATTCACCAATTTACATGGACAACACATAATGAAATATAAGTGTATGCACATTTGGTACATATAGTTACATGTACATGTAAAGGTACACTTATAATTTAACTTTCATTAACACAGTTATAAAATGTGAAACAAACAAACAAAAAAGCACTCTAGTAAATTTGAATTGAAAGCAGAAATTGCTTCAGTTGTATTTTAATTTCTTTTCCATCAGTGTGAGGGAAAATCCACATACCAGATTATTAAAGTGCAGAAATGATTCACATTACTTCTGAATATAATCTTTCAAAAGGAGCAGTGGGAGTGAAAGTTGCCGGTAGGAGAAGAGGGAATGAGCACAAGACACCTGAAATGCTTCCAGAAATGCTTTATTTTCTTCATTCCCAGAAATGCTTTATTTTCTTCTTTCAAAAAAAAGCAAAAGGCAATATTTACATTTTCTGGGTTTAAACATTTTTTATGCAAGTTTCTTGAGCATCTATTATCCAATTCTTATAGCCACCATACTCCTATTCTAGAGATGAGGAAATGCAAGCTTGGCAAATTTCTGTGATTTGCAAATATAATCCACCAAATAAGAGGCCTATGCAAGAACGAAAATCCGTTTAACTGATTTCAAAACATATGCTTTGTCCCCTTCATTGCAATGCCTGCTTGATAACTGTTGTGTTTAAATCTCTTGGGGCTGATCTCATCTAAAATGCTTAATTTTGTCTTGTTTCCTCATTTGTGCTGGGCACTGTGCTGGCCCTGTCCTTCTGGACTTAAACTGCCATGTTTGATTCTTAGATAAAAGAACAAGAAACTTAACTTTGAAGGCTACAAATGTCAGTTCTTTCAATATTTTCTATAATATAGCAATAAAGATAATGGGTATAAGCTGAATAGGCACTAAATATTTATCACAAAGTCTGAAAAGCATATATTTTTCATTCCAAGGTTGTCCAAATGATCTGCTGTAAATCACAATTACATAAAATATTTTAGCCCTAAAAATATTTGTGTCTTTAAGGGGACATCTTGTTTCCTCTGAGAGAATGGTACTGGCAATTTTATTATTGGTTTACGTATATAAATGAACCTTCTTTTCCTTTTTCTGCTAATAAAGTGCTTTTTACAAAGAAATTATTTCAGTTTGTGAGTAATGGATGAGGACGTTAAGTACAATACAGTGAACTGTTAATCAGGACTGCAAGTCACTTATTCTCACCCTAGAATTATCTCATAAATTTTGAAATTGGACACTGGCTACTAAGTTTAGCTATATTTCTCACTGTGTTAAACTAAATTAGATGATGAAAAATTGATGATTCTGAAGCTCTCTTCTTCCAAAATGTTATAGTGTTAATACTGATTGGTATCTTGCTTATGCCCAGAATTGAATCAGATCAGGGATCTTGCTTCAATACAGGAAATAGAAATACCTTTAGGTATTTTTGTGCAGACAGATATTTAATAACAGGAAGAAGGTTCCTATATAACAATTGGGAAGTACTAGAGCCATGGCTTAATGGTGGACTTCCAGGAATGACTGACAGGACATTGTGGTACTGAGTGCCTAAGTAAACTATTATATCCAATGCAGCCAGGAAAATGGGGAACCAGGAGGTTGGGACTCCAACTATTGAGCCCAGGAATGCATGGACTTGGCAGTGATGCAAGGATCAGGAAGCCAGAATCAAGCTCCGTCCACCACAACTGCTCAGATCCTGAAAACAGAGTCTGATCACTGCTCTTACAAATATATTCCACATCTAAGAAATAGAGACTAGACTGATATCCACAGGAGTTAAGTTCTAGCAGTTAAATCGCTGCAAACACAGAATTAGTGAATACTAAACCATTATTCTTAGGGAAAATACGGAGGTGTAGGCTCTTGAAAGCCTTTGATAACTATATTTTCATCACCTGGTGAATACCTAATCTTGTTTTATCTGTGTTTCTGTTTAAAGACACCTTATATAATATATATTGTTGATTCATTAACATTGAACTCACAACCAACAGCAACTACAACTCATGTCTGAATGAAGTTTACCCAAAACATGCATTTTCTCCATAAAGTACATCAGATCCTTCTTGCATTTAGGAACTCTGGGAGACAGCAATTCAGCACTACATTTAGGGACCATTAGAAACAGAAAAATTACCAACAAAAAGCTCAAAAATGTAGCAAAAACTGGCACTCAATATACTGTAAAAAAGACCCTGGTATACAGTATGAGAGCTGGAACTTAAAGGTAGAGCATGGCCTTGTGTGACATCAGTTGGGAATGTGCACATCGTGGGACTCAAATTTTTTGCAGTTTTGAACATGTCCATGAATGACTTTGAAAGCACCACTAGTATTAAGTTTGGAGTTACAAATAAATTTCAGTATCTGAATTTACCAAGTAGGTGGATTTGCAAATATGGAATCCGTAAATAAGGATCAGCTATATATATATACACACACATTAATTTTAAAAATCAGAAAGACATTAACCATTATTAATATTTGTACTAAAATGGCTTCTCTTACTCTGTCAGATAGTCCCATGTCTTCTATGGTGTATGATGGTCTCCAAGAGAAGGTGAGATTTCACAATGGGAAGCGATCATAATAGTTTCTTCACTTATTTCTTCATTTGTGACATAGTATAGTTTCTTTGTGTCTGGTGGAATGGATTTATTATTGTATTTTTTTTTTTTTTTTTTTTTT